>DWFC01000072.1:0-14646 GCA_018247075.1 Hasora chromus | reverse complement strand
ATCTCCTAACCATTCAACTATACCCAATCGCTCAAATGGGGCCATACAAAACGCGGAAGGACTTTTAAGTGCCTGTTCATTTATAGATAGGAGGATATCTTTTGTCTTTTTAATAGTTCTCCGTGTCATAGACGCGTTATAAATGGTTCTTAAAAATAGATCGCGATCATATCTGTCCTGTTTTGTTAACTTCGGAACGGAAAGGATTGAGATGTTGGGGTACCTATCTTGGCATCTTCTCGTTGTTCATCATTGATTTACTCTACTAAAGGGCGCTCAAGATGCTTGTCAAGATTCTTGAAAGCTTATTTTTAATACTGTTAACGAGATAGTCTTGGAAAATAAAAGGACCGGACAGGCGTTCGTAATTTAAATCATTGCGTTATCATGATATTGCAAATTTCAGGTCACAAAGGTAATTCCAGAAAATGCGATTGATTAAAGTAAGCAAATCTAATCATAAAAGGCTCCCCTTGATTTTGTCTTTTGATTGTTTACAAAAAATATCCAATTAAATAGAAAACAAGATTAACTAAGCGATTAAATCGTAGCCTGCCTGGCCCCGCCCGAGCGCAGTAAACGGTGGTAAACGGCATTAAGCGTATAGCGCTTGTGTCGGTGCATTCGCTTTACAAATAGCACTATTCAATGGGACATTAGTATTTTGGCAGCCCGCCAGCGCTGACAATACTCGCGCTCAATACGTTGCAGCGCTATGATTTTAGCGCTAGATATTATATTGTTTCAGTTTGGATATTGGTGATTGACGCTTCCATTTTTATAGTAATCAGTGGTGATTGATTGGGTAAAAATATTTAGAACATACTGTATAGAAATTACTTGGTTTTTGGTTTCGAATAATTTGATTTTGTTGTGGATTTCCATAATATCAAGTTGATGTTATCAACGTGAAAATGTTTATAACGTGTGTAAAGTTAGATGCTCACACACATGCTCGTAACTCACATATAATATTTAAGCTTCTAATTTTTTTGATATGATCAACTGGAAAGGCGTGAATTTGCTGGTTATTATTCGAGATTAATTCTTTGAAATGAAGTAATGTTTTATTAACAAATGAACATTTTTAATGTAGCATCAACTCATTACCTTCTAGTTAGTAAACTTTACAATTATACAATACCTCATTAAACTTGGCAATCTGTTAAATCATCAGTTATTAGCATCACTTTCATAATGAATAATTATAGCCTTTAATGTGGAATACATTAAATATGGTATCGTTTCTGCTGACGGTACGCAAATGAAGTGGTCGCGGCAGTCTTGTTGCGCGGTAATTGATTGGGAATGCTTCTATAATTAGGAGCGTGACTTGTTGCCGACTGTACTCGTGCCTACATATCCTGCATACATATATACACAAATACATATATAGTAGGTACGCATTTCAAGTATCCTGCGTATAACATTTACGTCTAGTTAATCTAGTTAGTAAAAGTTACGTTGATTATATTAACGTATTGCTATTAAATGATGCTATCCATGAACTAAGTATAGTTTAAGATAGTCCAGAAAAAAGTTAAAAGTTACAAAAAAATACAAATTTTTTACTGTTTTTATTTTTTATATGGGAAAAATAAGCAAATATTTTTACTAATTAGACTTTTAAGTCTCGTTGACCTTAGCAATTAATTGTCGAATTTCGTAGGATCCACGTTTTGGTTATTCTTTTTTCATTCGATGTTCCATAAGATTAGAATATGTTCGAAAGACTGAGAATTGTCATTGATTTTGGACCTTAACAGCATAAAAATAAGAGCCTTTTAAATAACTCGTATGAAATGCAAGAGCTATACCAAACTGGCTAAGAAGAACAATAAAATGTTTAGAGACAATAAAACCCACGCGCCAATAAAAGCGTATTTTTATTTTATTGTCCAATATTAATTAGTGACAAACTTCGGATGTAAAGTGATCTTTAGATTGAGTACCACTAATAGGCAGCGCGACGCGTTTATGACCAAAAATAAATATTTTATCGGTTTTTTAATTAATTTGACCGAATTGACGAGCTTGTTAAAAGTCTTGTTCCAAATATTTAATTAGTATTAACGAAGTTGAGTAATCACCGTGCGTTTATGAGTACATTACCATAATTAACTTACAATCTATGAACATAAAAATAAAATAATGTGTGATAACCAAAGCCGTGTTCTCTCACGTTAGTCGTAAATAAGGCCTGCGCTTGCGCAATGCCACTGATAGACTAATGAGGATTTTAATTTAATAGCGACAAACTACATAATCTTTACGTCATAAAAAAGCAACGTATCTCTGTTTATAAAAGAGCAATCTTGTATATCCAAAATATTATTTAATTAATGTACCTTAACGGATTTTATAGTCGACTTTATCGGAACCGCCGTCACATCTAGCTAAATCATATAAAAGCATATGCAACGACTCCTCAAGAACGACACCACTTATATGATGAACCTTCAGACGTTATGGGCTACGTAACATAAGAAATGAACAGTGAAGAATTAACAGTTCAATTTTGTAGCTTTGTACTATTGGTTAATATACATATGTGTATTTAATAAATAAATCTTGAATTCACAAAACCCCGGAAACATCTAGAAGTGAACCATTAGCTTTATATTGCTTTGAATGATCTAGCACGCACTGAGTGTAGCATTCTTGCAGTAGTGTATTGTGATGCTGTCAATCCATTTGAAGGAAGTTAGTACGAGTACACAAAGGCCACTGAATCAGAACCGAACAGATCGAACTTTGCATTTGAAATATCTATAAGGTATGTCCTACATGAGGTGCATTCTGTATCTAGGCTTGGGGAAATAGACAGATCATTAATAATGGTAGCAGTTTCTTTATTGATCGACCCTTGTACCTACAGTTTAGCATCACAATTTGAATGTTTTTTTTTTAATGCCGAATTTATGGGTAATTTGTGTCATATTATGGTAACATGGCTACCTATGAAAGATTTTTTTGCTACTTGGTATGTTAGCAACCCAACGCTGTTTGTGCAGTTTGTTCGAACTTGAACCAGAACATTCTGGTTTTGGATTGGAAGTTAATCTTATATTCGTAATTGGCCCTCGGATTGCAAGTATTACTCGACATTATCATTATCATCAAATGGACCGTGTTCGCGTGTTAACTTCATAACATCAAAAAATACTTTGATAATATTGTATCTGTGGCGGTTATTAATAAATGAACATGTTAATGCGCGTGCGCCGGTCCCAGCAGGGTGTCCCCGACTCCCACGCTGTGCCTGGTGACCTGCTGGTTATTACTTTAAAGGATATTTTACATTCACTCAAGTGGTGATGAAGAGCGGGCGAGATAACGAGAAAGGGATAGAAAACCCGCCAATATTTCTAGATAATTAAAAAAAAAACAATACCAAAAAGAACTAAACTAAAACTTATTTTTTGTTACCATTAATGATGATTTCAATGTTCTAACTTCTATATACATACAATTACTATGTCTATGACTATTTCAAAATACAACTATTTCATAAAATTCCACGCAAAACGTTTAAAGTAACAATTAAGGAAAAAACGACCAATATAAATTAGTCGCAATAACGAAATCGATCACAGAATACAATATGGATATATTCGTGAGTCTAACAACTTAGGGGCATTAGCAAATTTATCGCTATAATGTTATTATAGAATTATTCAAAAGCCATAATTCCGAGAAGGCCATAATAATTTATGCGGCAACAATACGAAGCCCCGGGTTGCCGGCCGATGACAAATTGTCTAATTCGCCACGCTTGATTATTTTAATTAACTAAACTCAAACCCACACAAAGAAATAAAGAAAAAACATTCGAACAAAACTTCCACAATTTAGCTCGATCTGCATATTTGGATTTATAACCGGGGCTGGCGGTCGACGCCGAATTTTAATATGTTTTAGAAAAAATATTTTCATTGATGATTGGGTACAAATTAGGAAAACACATCACTGAATTTACAATTTCAATATTCAATTTGAATAATTGCGCCAAAATTAGAATTTGATGAATGACAAGTTGTTAATAAGTTGTGGTTAGAATATCTTCAATTGGTTCATATTTTTTATTTTTACATGTTTCTTGTTATGCATTTCAGTTTATTTATTTATTTATTGTCTTTTGTTTAGAATATGAAAAAGGTCCTTAATACGTAGTTTATAAATATTTAGATATCCTGAGAGTTTATAAGAGAAACTTCAACAGCGTTAAACAATTTGTTAACGTTTTGTGTAATTAAAATAACCAGTTCGAGTATTTCAAGATATAAAAACGGTAGCGATCGCTACTTTCCGATTTGGAAACTCAATATGATAAATATTTCCGATGATTTGCATAATTTGCACATTGCGTACCTATATTTAACTCAATGAATATGGAACCTGTGATAAACTTCAAACCAACAAAAATGACTTTCATCGCTTGTTTATGTTGATTGTTTATGTTTTCGAGTTTCATATTATTTTCTCAACCGAGCCAATGAATATTGACAAATACCTACAGTTTTATTTTATATATACTACGTTCATATGAACGAAAACATCATTTCATCGACATTTGATTACGTTAGGCGTTTTTCCTGAGAATCAAAATATTTTTCGTTCTTAAATAAAATAAAATATAAAAAATCCTATTTCGTAATTCTTCCAGTCTTTTCACTTAACCGTATAATAATAAAGATGTGATCGTTTTACGCGCTATTGTTTCGCTGTTAACAATAAATAAATTGGGTGTATTCGATACTGTTTATACGAAGGTATAAGTTATTCTAATGAGGTCTTAACCCGAATGTCAGCTACGATTTTGCTCTTTTTGTTGAAAGCCTGCCGGTGGCTTGTTCATTGCAAATTGACGAATTAAATCGGTTGGTTTCGTGAAGGAATGCACGCGGGAAGGAGCGAAAAGCGAATGTTTTAATGGGCATTTCTAATTGGTCAACGCGTAGGTCGAGGGCATTTGAGACTTTCGGACAAAGATCGCGAGATTTGGACAAAATACTTCAACACGTTAATGTCTAAACCCGTTGCGTGACTTTTTGTAGTATTCGTTTGGAAGTCTACCTTATTCATCCAGTGATACTTTTATCGACGCAGGTGCAACGAATGTGTAAGCGAATAACGTCCTGAAAGTCGAAGTTATAACGTCCTTAATTGCTTACTTTGTTTCAGTTGACGAATAGCCCAGTCAGATTTTGCTGAGATTTGCAAACATTGCGATAAATCTTTTCTTTACCAAAATCCCCCACAATAGAGTTTTGGAAAGCGCTTATCTTTCAGTGCTCAATTACAACAAAATTATTCGACAGAATAAACATTAGTAATGTTTACAGTTTGTAATAGTTTACAGTCTTACAGGACAGTAAACTATTTCCAAAACCAACTCTTAAAGCTCCACTCATCATTTGTAGAACAAAGTAGCGTTTCTCAGGCGTACCTAACTCATAATTTACTGACTGTACTTTAACTAGAGTACTTAGGAACTGAACAGTACTCATTGTCTTCAGTTGAAACGGGCGTTAACTCAACATAGGTACAGTTCCTCGAACAACTAAAAATATATGCAGTTTTATGTCGCAACTTTAGACCGCCTTCTTGAAAGGAAAACGCGGACAATTTTGAACCTTTTCCCCTTAGCTTTAAGGCGAATAAAGTGGGACCAATTAGTAAGATTGTTTGCAAACGCTTACTAATTTGCTTCTGCAGGAAGCACGGATGGCGTGCTGGGGATCCCAGTACCGTATAATCTTCACCTCTGATGTTATCTAAAGATTTATTATTCGCTGTCATCGGCCGAGAGATGGCAGCACGCGTCACTGAAGACGCCACTGGGGTTATCTCGAGCCTTTTATCGATTGTAAACTTTAACGTTCAAAGCCACGGTGTAATTTCGCTTAGGAGATAAAGGACCTCCCATATTGTAGGTTTTGGTGAGTACTTAGACATTAGTTTTTAATAGCCATCCGTAAACGAGCTCAAACAAATAAACTGACCGAAACAGAAATGTCAGTTTACGTGGTCTACAGCACCGCTAATACTGGTCGCAATAAAAGCCTACAGATGGAATGTTTTTCAAGTCGAATAATCAAATAATTTACTCGCGATCCTGGCAATCGATCGAGCGACCCGCACGCAAACGAATCGATTAATCGCCCGTTACGCCATCCGACCGCCAGGCGGAGCTACGCGTCAATAAAATACTTGTAAAACTATCGCAAAATGAATTAAAGCAGATGGCGAACCAATTAGGAAAGGCAATCGTGCGAGTACTGGACGAAAAAAGACCTTAAAACTGCCGTCGAGCTAACTTATGCCTTAACATTAAGACTGTAAGGTGGCTATTTAAAAGCTGTGCTGATCCGTAATAGGGGTTTCGGGTTACAAGCGCTAACGAGAGCTTCGAGGCCGATAAGCCTTTACAGTTATTCTGATAGACAAATATGGACGTATTTATCTTTAAGTTTGCACTCGGCTCACGGTTTAAGGCGCGTTATGTCATTATACGCCGCTAATTAGCTTAATGTAGAGAAGGTCCGACAAATTCGCAATAGGACCGCCTAATTGGCCGCCGGATTCAGCCATGATTTATTTGCTGCGACTACGTAATCGTGCTTGTTTTTGCGAGACATTTGCGTAATATAAGAGGAATTTATTGGAGTGATCTGAGACTTTTTTACAGATTAGTTACCTACTAAACTAAGATAACACTTTTTGCAGAAAAATTCTTTACTAAATTGCGAAAGCTAAAAGCGATTTAAATCTTCGCGGTTAATCGGATGCGACAGACGGACATGTAGTAGTTCCATTAATGTAGCAGTTCTTTCTTAACTCTTCAACGGAACACTAAAAATAGAGTCACTGCAACTGGACACGATAAAATTGCAGTTTGTACCGGTGATAGATATAAATCTAATCTAATTGCACTGAACCGGGAGTACTGCATAGCTCACAAATGGATAACTCAATAGGGGTGAAATTAAAACGTTTAATACTTATTAAAAGTAATAAATTCCGGAGCAAATAGGCTCCGGATGGCGGAGCGAGGCAATTTCACATTAATGCGAGACTTCACGTTACGAGTGTTGCCTACGCTCTAATAGAGCCTGCAAATTTTCTATTAATACCTCTATTACGTCTCTATTGTGTTTTTTAATTCATACCTTATTGCTGGACACAGTAAATGGAATCGATTTCAAATCCCATAGACCCATGACATAAGATAATTGACATATAATAGTAAGATTTATGTATATGCGATAAAAGTTTCTATGAAAATACTCGTTTATCGTTATCGCTTACAAAAAGTTTCAATATTTTTATTGCAGTTTTATGAACGATTGACCAGGTTTTAGTTTTGATTTTCGTGATTTAATGTTATAACTAATACTTAGGTATGCATGATTTTGTGAATTAAAAAATTAAAACTGCCGTAAGTTTTCCTTTTAAATTTCATGCTCTAAAACTAACGCTAATGCCAGTGCATGGTTTTGAGTGCATTTTGACTGAAAAATTATCAGGTGATTAATTGCTTGTGATAGCATTATTATTTTGAAACTGTAGAATATTTTACTCTCTATAAAATGAAGTTTAATATTTATTTACTTAAGTACCCGCCCTTAAATTTAACGATCACGAAAGGCAATTTGTCACAAAGAAGTGATAAATATTTTTTTCTATAAATGTATTGCAGTCTTAAAAACGTGGGTTTATTACTGTTACATGTTGTTGTTGCCGCGATTACCGCGAAAAAATAAATGAAGTATAAGTTTAATCGCAATAACTTATGGGTAAATTGAATTAAGTCTCAAAAAGTATGCATATTGAGCAAGTTTTTAATGTATAAAAAGTAACCATAAAGAATAATTCAGGATAAAGTGTCCCAAGCACTATATAAAAGGTATGATTCCAGAGAAGATGTAAGTAAAAGATATTAGGATCATAACATAATGGCTATGTATTTCAAAAACGCAGATTTTATCATCAAATATCCAACCAATCACCCTCAATCACACTGCACTTAACGGCTTATCAACTAATTGAAACGTAATTAGAAAAAATCTTTCATTGAAACCATTACTCGAAGCAATCGAGTGCAACTGATAAAGGCTCTACAGGCAATAATTATTTAATCGAAGCCGCACTAAGTTTTTCTATTGGCAATTTACCATTCGTTGTAGACTATTAAGCTCGTAAACAAATAGGAAAAAACTGTAATAGTCGCATTAACGCATATTGTGGCCCTTTAACTGGCAATCGAGGTAGGCTGGCCATTGTGCGTCCGATAAGAACGGGTTCTATTATGTTTTATTTTTCAGTGGTTAAAGGTACCTTTTGTACGAGGCCCTGATTTCGACCCAGATACAGCGAGCGGGAGCGAATTCGTGTTTTTCTTCTTGCTATAGTTCGGTGTCACATGGACCGCGTAAGCTATTACTTGTTGACAAAATTTTATTACTATTCTGTGGTCTTTGTTATCATAAATTATGAGTAGGATAAGTGGAGAAATTATTTTCTCATGTAATTTCGCAGAAAGCTCAAATAAGCGCTTTTAAAGCTCATGTTTAAGGATGCTCGTAAACTGTTAAAAATTATGTTACTCAGTAATAACTACTCAGTTGGTTAGCATATATTGTTTTTAGTTTTAATGCTTAAATTTTACTATGGTACCTAATTATGTATCTGACGCTCAGTTTAAACAATTATATATTTAAGTACTATTTATAGCCCCTGAACATTCACGCTTGCATATAAAAATTGAAAGTAATTGACTCAAACCCTAGATTATGCTACCTAGTTCGTGTTTAATAAGTAACTAATAAAATAAAACTCTTTTATATTTTTAATTCAAATGTCAACTGGGTATCTGAGGTTATTTTATCGTCAAAAATTTTTCACGTTACATGTTTAGCGAAATTTATTATACTTGAACACTCGCTTGCATTAAAAAATTAGAAGTAATTGACTGAAAACTGAAGCGGAATCATGTTAACCCGTTCGTGCCGCGCAACCATTACAAGCGGCTGGTCGCATGCCACCGCGCAGTTTTTGTCTCCATTATTTTTTCTCAGATAGAGCCTAATGCAAATTGTTACGTGTTTTTACGTAAGTCAATGCAAATAAATTGAAAAATATTTCCACCTTTAAACGGAAAATTAAAAACCTCAATTTAATTAACACTATTTATGGATTTTAATATTGTATTTGTTTTACTAGCTGTCATTTCTGTCATTTTTGTCCACTTATCCATAAGAAGTTCATTGAGACTAGCCTAAATTAGAGATTAAAGCTTTAACCGCAGTCCAAATAAATTAATGTGGTCATTTACACAATATATTTCAGGACAACAATAATGAGTGAGCAGTTAATATGACTAATTACTGAATTAGTCCTGACTAAACCGAAGTGACTTATCTATTCCCAATAATCCACCCTGCAGAACAATATAATTATGGTATAAATAGAAACCATAAAATCTTACTTAAAATATGACTGGAATTATAATTTTATTTTATTTGTATTGAATTTAAATATTTAGTTTAGTTCGTGGTTATCTGTAATCCTGCGAGTTGCGTGTGTCACTGACATTCAGGGCACAGTATTGGTAGCAACGTCTCAGAACAAGCCAGTTAATGTTAGTACTTGTTATGTATTAACATGTACTGTGTAATGGATTTTGTATGTGATACCTGTTTGTTTATTCTTTTTTTAATGTTTCACTGCACAACTAGGTGTGACGGTGGTACCGACCCAGTCGAACATGAATGTTCTACCACCAGTCAAATTTCCAGACACGAAACAATTGAGAAAATTGTGAGTTTGCGGGAATCGAACCCGCGACCCCACGTTTCACATACCGGCTCATCACCGACTGCGCCACAGAGGTCGTCAATATCTGTGACATAAATGATTTCTGTTATCTTTTTCTGTATTTTTATATGATATGATATAAAAATATACTTATGCAAATTATACTATTTTAGCGTTGAAGAAAAGTCGATGTATAAATATTCAAGATTATAAATAGGTAGGTAATTGTAAATCCATGTTTATTTTATTGATGTGGTGATTGATTTTTCTCTTATTGATTTTGGTATTGCATAAAAGTAACCCAAAGTTTTTATCAATTCCAAATTATTACGATCTGCATGTTTTGTTGAACTCGTTTTTTGTACTACACATATATATTGACGCACACATCCGTACATCCGAATAATTTACATTTCTCTATTGAGAAATACTTTCTTAATCATATGCTATGAGCGTAAACAAGAGAGGTGCAAGTATCGACCGATTAGCGGGCGGTAATTGAATAAACGTGTACTCGGCGGGGCAATCTCACGCGAAAAAATGTAAAAACCTACGTGCGCGAAAGAGCAAAGAGTGGTTACGCGGGTTAGTTATAGAAATGGGTTGTATGAAATTTATTAGGTAACTCTTTTAAGATTAATTTTGCCGTAATGCAATGCATGTTGATAATCTTGTATATAATAAATGGATCAAACATTTTCTCTAGCGCAAATTTAACGTGAATAACAATTTTATTAATAAATAAAAATTACTTAAGCCAAAATTGAAAATAATGTGTTATAGGCCGTTTTTTATTTAATTATAAGCTTAAGTTAAAGCTAGTTAGCGAATAGCGAATCAAATACACCGCTACTATTTGCCAATGTGTAAAGTTGTTTATGACTTTGTGGCCAACTGGCTGAATCATAAGATTGAGGTTTAAGCATAATTACGCAAAGTAGCACTAAACATATCTTCTTGGGAATTCATAAATACATTATAATCATTTTGGCGTATGTTCGTCAAAGTAGGTCATCATAGTGCTTTGTTGGTCATAGCCCTTAAGGCAAAGAACTTAAGATTGAGAATTGACTGTCATGTCAAACAAGATGCAACTATCCAAAGTAGATGTTTCGTCAGCCATCGAAAGTTCCATGAATCACTGGAGCAATGATATCATAATTGAACGACGTACAGTCAGCTACAAAAACTAGTTACCCAGTTTTTGAGTGCGGGGAAAGGAAGAAAGAAAGAATTTTGTGTTTTAAAGCATTTACTGAATGTGACTCAAATATGATTAAGAAGGCAAAGAGACTTGTATTTCATATTGTGTGAAAAAATTACCACAAACAGTAACTGCATATTACGAATAGGATCAAAAGACGCGTCGAATAATCGACAGTAGAAACCCACTGGATTGCGAGCGCTAAGCTCCAACTGGAGTAGTGCCAATTAGAATAATTGGAATGTATAGAATCTTACAGTACCTTAGTTTATCTATTAAAAGCCTTTAACACTAAACATACTAACCTACTAACTACTAATATGTAGCTGTCTAAAATTGAAAAAAAAAACTTCAATATATTAATTGGTATCTATTGGTAGTCAGGGTAATTCACCATTTCATTCATTCGCTTTTGCAGGTGACTGTACTGGCGCACATTAGCGGTAATAAATTGTGCTAAATACATCGAACACAGCTTCTTTATACGTGATTTATGAAGAAACATCGACTACAGAATTTTGCGAGAAAATAGATGTTACTTGTTAGCTAGAAATAAAATTCCTTAAAACTAAAACCCAAAAGTTATTTAAATATAGGATGCAAATAAAGGATGGAAAGCATATGGGATGGAAATATTAAGGTCGCGGCCTTTTTAGATTTCTTTGATTGAACCAATACTAAGATAGTTGAAGAAAACATTTCAGAAGATATAAATCTAGCCGTAGACAACGCAAAACTATAAAGACAATAATCGCATAGACAACTATGACAAATGGTATAGTTAGCGCAACTAATGAACATTAATCTATTGCCCCGCCTTATGCGCTGTTAGTCTATGCTTTATCTTAATCTATGAATTATTCCAACGCAAAACTAATCTGCAAATGACTTTCGTTTCTCAACCTTATAATAGTAGACATAAGGGCAAATTTAGACGTGCAAGTATTTGGCTCAGACAGTCAGCAAGGCACATCAAAATCATTTATTTGCTGTGTAAAAAGGTAAAAAGGTTTCATTTAGAATGTGTAACAAAAGACATTTTATTGGACTCCCCTCTGAGTAAGAAATTTGAAGGTACCAACAATTTTTACTATTGCCAACCTAACAAAAGTTGTAGAATATTATTTTTACACAGCCTAGATTTTATTCTAAGCAGACATAATAAAATGAGGATGTAGAGATTAAACGTTAAGTTCCATTGGATTGCAAAGTTAATGAGGATAAAAAACAATCGCAAAGTGTTTTGTATTCGTTGTCTAAAAATAAGTCTTGACACTATTCCACTATACAATTGTAGACACCACTATCACCTTTTTTGTCGTAATTCCAAAATAACAGTAAATCTGTGATTACAAATGAGATCAAAAATAAACTCTCAAACCTAAACCACAGCGTTACAATTGGGAAGGAATTTATGCAAAATCGGCGGCCATGTTGTACCCTCCCGCCATCTTGTTTAGCCTGGATATTGTTTTCGCATTTGGACAGATCCGTTATTTATGTAGAGCTTACTGTTGCCCCTTGCTTGTTTGTTTTGTCAACCGGTTCTCAAGGGTTACCGAGGATTTCGGATTCGTGTTTACCGAGCGGATACAATAATACCCCGTTTAAAGTTGAACGCTATACCAATGCAGAATAAGGCTGAGGTGGGAATCGCTTGTATTATCTTTTTGAAATGATTTTTTTATTAGCTAGTGATGTAAATACTAGCATTATTTGCGAAATACCCTAAATAGTGTTCCATTAAATAAAGACGCTCACATCACCCACACACAGAAACGAGGTTAATATATAGGAATCACAGCAACCCTCTAATTTTATTCGTAATTATTGAGTTAAGGTTACTCTTAAGGTAAGTCGGTTGTTATTTTACAAATAGATAATAGTGCATGTAAACAAGTTTGACGTAAAATATAACTTTACCCACTACGATACACACGCGTTACGTAGATACTCCTGAACTGTACGAGCGGAAAAGCCCATCCATGTCATTATGACGCTGCTCTACCATATCATTAAATGAGTTATATTCTGTCCACATTAAACCCATCAAAACAACTTAAAGAAATTATATTTTTAGTATTAATCATCTAATTAGAAACATAGTTAGCCTAGAGTTTACAGTCTAGCAAATATGTACCTACAAGCTTTAGCAAGAGGCTTGGACTGGGTATCTTGACATTTACTGAATTTGCTAGTAGGTACGCTGATAGAGCAGAGCATGCCGCGCTTGTGTGTTAGTGTAGTTATATTTAAAAAAATCCTCTAAAGATGTTTTTCAATCAGTTTTTGTTTACGAGCATCATGCTCGTACAAGTGTATAATATTTTTCCTTATTTAGTCGTAGTTCAAATTTACATTAATAAAATTAAACCGTTAATTCTTACACACAATAAAGTTAAGGTAAATATTTAAATAATTAATTAATATTAACCGTTCATTTTAATGAACGCGGAACTTGATAAAAGGCAAAATTACATGGAAAAAATAATTATTTTTAATATTAAATAAAATTATACTTAGTATTAATAATATTCCTTTTATCACCCATAGCCAATTATTTTGTTATTTGGATTTAATTTAAATTTACGGCTACATGTACATGTGTACTACCTATTTCTTATCTTACTGGAATATTAAAGTCGTTAATCCAATAAATTATAACTCCCATATATTTTTCGATATCGACTTATTTGTTTGGTAGGTACAGAACTGAATCTAAAAACCATGGTACATTAATGTAATGTTGTATAAATATAATACTAAATAACTCTGATAGTAAAAGCAAAATAATTAATAAAAAAGTAAAGTAATAACAATAGATAAATAAGCAATTCAAATATCGTTACGGCTTGTGCAGTTTATAACATTTGCGACCATTTGCAATCCCTAGGCAGTAATGTAGCTTTCCTTAGAGGGACCCACTACCAAAATAAGTCAGGTGCCTATGGATACCTAATTTTCTTACTCAGCCTTTACTTTGAAAAATTGTACGAATATCTCGGGGCCCTTATAGATTGGGGACCCGTCTCATTAATACAGCTGATATGGCTACGCTCCTGCTCCTAGGTACCAAGTATGCCTATGTTGACTAGCGCGACAATCCGTGGCCAAATTTAAACCGTGAGTAAACTAGAAAAAGATGTTTTAGAAACTAAATAGGGTTAAACCGAAACAGTCATAGAATCAAAAACAGGACTTAACTCATACCGACAACTGTAACTATATAATGTTTTTGTCCATTGTTTAAATTAATGCGGTGTAACGCTCCGATAACGATACAATAGCGTTGGAGTAAATTTTATTTGTTTTCCTCACCACTCACCACATATGATTATTACTTATTATTGTGGTTTTAATTAATAATGTAATTGATCACTTCTCGAAATTGCGATGCTTGAATACGTTGTTCAATTGTCGTGGAATTACCACACCTATATATTTACATACGCGTGAATTATATGAAGTATTGAGGGTCAACATATTATAAGACAAATTAACTACTTAGAAGATATATAAGGATAAACCTGACATTTAAAACTCTTTTTATGTTTATGATCCTTAACTGTATTCTTCGTTTCGTTACCTTTCTTTCTTTTTCGTTACATACTAGATCAACGTTG
>DWFC01000071.1:0-14731 GCA_018247075.1 Hasora chromus | reverse complement strand
GGTGGGAAGAAGCGCGTTAGCGAAAGATGCTTTCAGGTTTGTACTAATCGTGCTGATTATTTGTTCCCGGCACGTGATCATAGCCATTCCGGCGGTCAAGTTGCGCATCATGTGGTGCGCGCAGGTGCGCATCCGCACTTCGTCTGGGTCGAACGCAAAGTCCTTCCTGATTATCTGTTCGCAGGTGGTCAGAGCGTATTTTATCGAGCGGTCGACCACCGGGTGGATCCATTCCTGGATAGATCTCTCAATGGAAGGCCTCACGGACTGTTTTAGGTGCGGATAGTTCTGGAACAGGATGATGTGCGGGTTGAAGCAGATCTTCTGGCCGAACGCGGAGGTGGAGGAGACGTTGACGTCGAGGTAGTTGAACCGCGGCTCGGGGATGCCGAGCACGAAGTTGGGGTCGGCGGGCACGAGCGAACCGGGGTTAGCCGCAGCGCAGGCCGCCGCCGCAGCCGCAGCGGCCGCAGCTGCCGCCATTTCCTCGGCCGGGATGATCGGCGGAGGGGGCAGCATCTGGATCTGCTGGGGCGTCGGCACGATCGGCGGATTGGGGGGCATCGTGGTCGTTGTCTCCTTCGGCGGCTTCGGTTGCGACAGCTGGAATTCGATCGTTCGCAGCTTGTCCGGGTCCTTCAAGTACAATGACGGCTTCAGGTCTGATATGTCCATACTGAGGTTCTTACATAACACTTCTATTTCAAACTTCAAATTTAGTTTTAGGTCTGGCTCCTGGTGCAACTCAGCCAAAACGTTCATCAGCGCCATCGTCCAAGGGTTCGGCGGCTTAAAAACGCAGCTCTTGGCAGCAGATTCCAAAACTTTCGCAACAAACGGTACCACGTACAGTAGTTCTTGTTGCCCTTTGTGGTAAGCTTCAAGCAGAAGCGCTTTAAGGTCGAGGTCAACGTACAAAATCGGTTGGTTACGAGCTAACGTGAGCATGCCGAGCCAATGGCCGAGATTCTTTAGTAAGGACCGGTCAGAGAAGTTCGCTATGCCCTTATCAGAACGTAACAACACTCTTATATTACGGTAAGTTTCTTTTGTGACCATTTTATTAACGTCGCGGACTTTGAGCACGTCAAGGAAATTAGAATATAGGGCATGGAAATTTAGTTCGATTGAGGCCCGCTTCATGACAAGATACTGTGAGAGCCACGGATAATATTCATCTGTGATTATTTCCTTCAGTTCTTCGCACTTGGTTTGCAAGTTGAGCTGGCTGAGGTTGTTGAATATGAAAGCGGTTTTGTCTTGGATGGCTTCTGGTGGCGCGCTGATCTTTTCCTCTCTATCCGTGGCCGTTAGCAGAGTATCTATGTTTGTCGCGTTCGCAATGGAGGGCCTGCTCCCCAAACCACCAGCTCCACAGTTCGTAACTTTCGACATAACCGATATCGTGTTGGGCGCGCAGACGACAGCCCTACGAACAACGTATATAGACTAAAGTGAATTTGCTTATTACTTTTGCTTTATACCCAACCATCTACTTGATGCGCATAGTTTGGTATAACGCAAAAGCCTAATAAGCAAATTTCCTTTAGCAAATAATGGCAAATAAATTAAAATACAGTATGGACATCGGGAAAGGATTATTAAATAAAAAATAAGCAAATCAAAGAATATAGATACTTGGCAAACAAATAAACTAAACTTAAGCATTTTACTGTTTGAAATGAAACACCGTAAGTTCGCTTTTTATTTTATTAACAGCGCAGTTCTCTATCCGGATTGTCCTGTAAATATCACACAGACTAATTTGAGCTTGGAACTTTATTAGGAATTTGTATCCGTACGGCATAATATTGAAAGTTTGTTTAAAATTTAACCGGGGATCGAACCCGGAACCAAGTATCTATTGTACACTTGTCAGTAATGATAATGTGTAATTAATTTGAACAAGTTTAGAATATAATAAGACGAATCTGTACCTGTATGGTGCGGAGACTGTTACAACTGCAGACTGGTTGAGAATGGCAGCGAGGCTCGCCGGCAGGACTGCTCCCTGAGGCTTGGTGGGTGGTTCCTGGCTCTGCAAGCCGTATTCGATATATTCTATGAGATGCGGAGGAAATTCGTTAAAATGTGGTATAGCCCTAACGTGCTCACAGTACTTGTGATAGTCTTTCAAACGGGATTTGAACCTATCGAGAGCCGCTATACCGAAGTAATACATTTTAGAACCCTCTTGTTTTCGTAACGCGTCGAGTACAAATCTCAACGCCAAGCCCAGCGATACGTAGCTAGGAACCAAACCCTTTTCAATAATGCCGCCGAAAAGTTGAGCGGTTATATGAAGCTCCTTATCAGGATATTGGGGGAAAAATTTGTACTCCTCAAAAAGATTGCGGAGCATGCAGGAAAATACCTCGCGCTCCCTTTTGTTCGGGGAGTCCTGAAATTTCTTCAACATGTCAAGGACCTCGTCTATAGATAGGGTGGGGTGCGGAGGATGGTTGTAGATTCGTTGGAAGTAACCATTAGCTTCGTCTTCGATTTCCTTAGACACGTTGAGGACCATCTCTGTAAAGTGTACTGGCTCCTGCATACGCGCCGGCTTGTCCATTGGAGGCCCTGGCGGCATCCTGGCGAGCCCCATGTTGGGCATGTTGGGATTATGCGGCACGGGCATCATCGCGAAGGGGCTGTTTGGACCAGCGCCCATGAGCCGAGAGGGCGAGCCCGGAGCTGTCACAAGCGGCCCGAGAGTGCCTGGTATAGCGAACGCTGCATTCGCCGGCGCTCCTAGAGTCATATTCGCAACACCCGGTGTGAGGTTAGCGATGGGATCGACGTGGGGAGTGAACAACTGTGCGCCCAACCCGGGATTCCCGAATGGAGTTTCCAACACGCGGGTTCCAACATGTGGCCGCGCAATTCCGGCCATATTCTGTCTAGTCTTATTTAACATCAGTGTTTGACAATTTGCTATGACATTGTAAATAGCTTCTTGTAGCTCTTGCTGAACATTAGGAATGCACAATTGTAAGCATGCTAGCATAGTGCCTATGGTCTCTGGTGGTAACTGGGCGGCTTTAGGCAACTGTTCTTCTGGGCCCTTGCCCATTACTTGGGGACACCTTCTCTGCAGGAATTTTACCATTGCTGATACAAATGTTTCGCCGTGATCTCTGATCTTATCTGTAAGCCACTTATCCAGCTTTAAATATTCCCTGCGTGAAGCCAAGCATGCGAGATCAATCACAAAGGGAAATGATTGAACATTGAGTAACAATGACAGGGCCTTGAGATCTTGCGCGACGTCTAATATTCTCGATAGTTTCGATTGATCGCACTCCCCACGGATGTACCAGTCGGCCATGGCGTGCATGATTATAGGCTTAACATTAGGGTTGGGTGTATGCCAAGCATGTTGCAAGATTATTCCGGAATTTGGATGATTTCCCAAGAATATTGGAATGAGCATTGTCAGCAGCTCCTGTCTGAGAACTGTCACAGGGGGACTGATTTGCAATAGAGCTAGAAGCAAAATATCAGGACAATGTTGTAACGGAAACTTGAATAGCTCATGCACTTGCAGGTAAAATCCACGTTCGGAAAGATACAATAAGAGTTCAATCAAATAGAGGCCACGCCAGGTAGCTATTTCTTTGTTATCGGACTCTGGAGGTGATTTTAGAATGTCGATAGATACAGGATGGAAGGGATGATCAGCGAAGCTAAATATCTCAGGATATTTTAGTATGTTTGAGATGAGGCTCATTTGTCCATCCAAATTTTGCCACCGTCGACAGAGATATTCTACCGGGAAAATGTTACTGGGGTAACCAGCACTTTGAAGACCCAGGCGTAATATAGTGAATAGCAGATTTAACCCTTGTCTGTCAGGAACAAAGAATTCTGGGTGGTCAAGGTGTAATATGACTTCCTTCCAGTTCAAATTAGACGCTAGTTCTTTCAGCGTTTGAACGAATACATCGGCGTTCCAAGTTTCACCGGTGTGAGGAGCGTGTGTCTGAATAGGGACATGAGCCACGAGAGGTACGTGGGGATCTTTCTTTATATCATGCGCCATCCAGAAATTGCCGGGCGTCTGTATTATCGGACCATCGGGCCCAATGTGGTATCTGACCATCATCGATATCATTCTGGCCACGTCGATGGACGTCGGTTCTCGTACACCGAAGTTCAGCATGTTGTTTTTGCAATCTTCCACAGTAGTCGTGAACGCAAAGCCAATGTCTCTGATGACTTCAGCAAGCGAATTCTCCATCATGGCTGTGGCCATGTCGTCAGCTGTGGTCATTTCCTCGAGCGGCGTCTGAGTATCGTCGGGATACAGCAGCGGTGCGAGGACAATGGGCACTACTTCTCGGGGGAAATCAGTTCGTAATCTTTTTAGGAACAAATCCTTCGTAACGGCAGCTAGCCGGAAGTTCTCGTGTGCGAGACTAGTTAGCAGAGTTTGCAAAACTTCAGGGCTGCATTCCTGAAGGCCTGCCCGCTCCACCTGATGTCCACGTTCTGCAAAATATTCGTTTTCATTTCAGTTAAAGTACGTTTAAATCAAACATTAAATTTTCACTCTAATATGTCTTATTATCTTACCGGCGTCCAAGTAACACTGAACAAGATCTAGAAATCTCTTCTTAAGATGCTGCTTCGCAAACGAGACGATTTCACTTTTCGACGAGTTGCGCCTCAGTACCAATGAAAAAGCAACATCTTCAGCTGTTGTTAATTTTAGTAATCTTGAAAGCCGATTGAGTAATGTGTTAGAGGGCTTTAAGATCTGAAAAAAACGGAGTGGTTTACTTATTGAATCGACGTATCCATTGGCCCATAAGGCAATATTTAATTAAATTTATAGTATACATTTTACTGCTCGTTCAAGGGAAGCCACCTGTATCGGTGCTTAGTAAGTAAATATTCACGTATTAAAAACTAGAAGTACCTACATCGGATTTGTATGGTGTTCTGTTATGTCCTTGTTTACGTAAACCTCCATGGCCTCCGGGCCAGCTGCAGTTAACAAAATATTTTTCACAAAGTGTTTTACTTAATAATTAACATTTATACTTAATGTAGTTTTCATTTAGATTCATGTCAAGTGTCAAACACAAGTTAAAAAAAAATTATACTTTTCCTTATATGATAATGAGGTGTGCTTGTAAAAGGAGCAATAAAATGACGAAATCACTAAATAAAGATACTTAGACATTTTACACTATCTTTCTAGGCCACTATTGTTAGAAGGTCAAAAGTCTAAGGTCAGTATTTTTACAGAAAAAGGCTGAATTGGTCCGTTAAATTTGCTTTAGTTAGTTTACGTTGTGGTATCATACAAAACTAAGATGAGAGATGTAAATTAAAATTACATTGCCTCGTCTAATTTTACTGGATCGGTGAATTAATCAAAATAAGAATAACTACTGTCACAAACGTCAAGTTTTGAAAATACTTTTTAAGTGATCACGATTTTAGCGAGATGACTCTGGTAGATAATGTAAAATGTCTATGCAACTAAAAATAAAATACTAAAATATAAACTTGTACAAACTAGTCATAGGAATATAGAAGTAAATATGAATTGTGTACAAAACAAGTAATTGTAATCAGTCGGTAAAGTAAACGGATGCAAAATTGAAGCTCGTCGCATTCGTACGATCAACTTAACCAAAACAAACAAACTGCACGACAAAATGTGTATGATAATTGAGTACAAGAACAATGAAACCCTGTATTTCGTAACAAACATATTGCGTTCAGGCTCGTGAAAAAGTGCAATTGAAATGTTTCCGTAACAAAATATATGTAAGTTAACATATAAAAAAGCAGACGAGCAACATGAACGCGCTTCCGAACGGCTGTAGGATATAAATAATCCTTTGAAAAAAATATTTTATTAACATCCTTTCCATCTTCAAGTATTCCCGTTAAAATAATTTTTTCGCGGAATTTTCCACGATGAAATGGAACAGCAGGCAATTGATAACAAGAGCTACCCGGCTAACGCAACCTTCTCTAAATAAACTTCCTTTTGAAATCCTCATCACGTAAGTGTATTCCTCGGATTTTCCAATTACTTTATATTATTAATAGTCATTCCACGAACGATGTTGCAAAACATCCCGTGCACAAAACCACTCTATATCTAGGGATTCCTCTAGCTCTTTCTGGTTAATTCCACGCTTAAGTATGACCTACTAAAACATTACAGAGTCACTTCACTAAACCCTACGATAAGGGCTGCAATTAGAGAAAAAAACGAAATTAAACCCAATTTACTGTTAATTAGTATGTTTGTAATTATAAAATTGATAACTGATTACCTCTGTGGTGCAGTAAAAAAAGTTTTAAAGTCTGTAAAAACTTACTCTGCTAACCGACGCCCGACGTCTACGTAAACCAGTTTGCGAATTCATTAAACCTACATATTATATACACGCAGCCTTTCCAACCCTCTGACGTCAGCTATATTAATTCAATTCCGATGAATATCGAAAGCGCATTGCGAAGTATTGGACAAAACCTTTCACGGTGTTTATTTGCACTATCCGTTTGCAGAACTGACAGCCTGTCCAATATTTGAGATATCTGCGCGAAAGGGTTTTATCAACAGTCCCGTCATAGGTGTTCCTATTTATTCTAGAAAATAGTTGTGTATCTCGTGAGTATGCCAACTTGACTTTTATCAAAGGCTTGCATTTTTACTCAAGTAAGTAGTGATTCGTGGCACGTTGATTATTGGCACATCACTACTTATAGATAAACTATTTTATTAATTTATGCTATGCAATTTTTCACAGAAATATCGCCGAAATACAAACACTTCTAAATGCATGTCCTGGTCGGCTTAGTTCGCTGACCATCAGAGGGCATGCTAATTTGCATAAGATTAGAAGAACATGTTATTGTGTTTGTTCGTTAATCCACCCCTACTCTATTATAGCGATGCGTTGTTCGACCACATCTGGCGGCGTGCGTTGCGAGTTGAGCGAGGGAGCGCTAGCTAGACCTTGTTGCTTCCAATTAGCACCGTGCAGAGAGGATTGGTTCAATTTTGCAACGTCATTCCTTCTGCAGCGCATATAATAGCATTATTCGCTGACAGACTCAACGAGATTCTTCCTTTTGCAATCTGGCCTGCTCCGAGGTACAAGGTAAAAATAATCAAGTTGATTGCCTACCCGGCATATCACGAGCTAGAGCGGTGGCACAGATTGAATACTCAATCTATACCATACGGTCTAGAAGTCAATTATTAACGGGATGCGCTGTTAGCGTTACGGACATCTTCGTTACACTGTGTACACGTGACGGAGATCGCAGAAATGTAAATAAAATATAAATACCTGTTACGAAACACAAGGTCACATTGATTTGTAAAGTGTTATTCATAGGGGTGTAAACAAATACAAATACGAATAATCGTGTACATCGAACAGTGGGCAATGTCGCATACTTGCATTCGAACAACATCAAGATTCGTACTGTAAATTATTTAAGCACTTAATTTTCATTTAACTCAGCAAAGTTACATATGTTAACAATTGCCGAATATTCGAATCGATATTCGTATGTGTATTCGTAAACGAAATCAAAACAGCTACAAATCGTATCACTAATTATTCACAGTTTAATCTCGGCGAAATATTAATTGAGATGCGATTACCGACGCATGGCTCTTCGTTGACATCGATTCTCGTAAAATGTTAATTTGGCACGCGGGCCATTGTATTCGAAAGTCATAGTTGATGTCCAAGACTGGTGATAAACATTTTGACGCCCGAGTACTAAGTGTTTAAATAAATGCGAACTATCAGAATCCGCGTCGCGGCGCCGCGGCGATCTAGTGACTAACTGGCGGGATACTGATTCCCTATATATATAAATTGCGCATCCATTTTTCTAGGGACCTTCCACGAATAAAGCCCCCGCGTCAACACCGCTCCCGTTCCGGTGGTGGACTTCGTTATCGACCTGCATCTAAAAGAATAACACCCCCCCCCCGCCCACTGAAAAACCGAAGCGATCGCGTTAACAGACAAAAATTGGATCAAGTAAATGAAAAAAAAAAACCGTGAAAGTTTGGCGAATATTCTATTTTAAGCATTATGTTTGTACTTTAATTAACGATAAATTAATAACAGAAAAAAACAAATATCGTTATCTATATCACTTTTATTGTAAATACACGTATTGATTACTGCCACGGACGTCAAATATGTACTAACAATGCTCTCACAAATCTAAATGCGAAAGGTGAATGTCACGGACCACGGTGCGATCTATTAGCTACCTATGACATTTAAAACTAGACTGAAACTATTTTACATGATAGCAAGAAACAACTACACTTGATTGGAGCTAACCTTACGCAGTTAATAAACACCTCTGATAAAATAGCGTGTTATTCAACAAGTAGTTAAAACAACAACACTCAAGAGGGAACAAACAAAACACGTTATGGTTGGTAAATTGTACAAAATAAGTTTCAACTTTAAATGATCGTGCTATGCTAATGTCGCTAAGTGATATTAAGGACTTTAAAAAATATCTCACAAATTAGTCTAAATATCGCGAAGGGCCAATTGTTGAATACATCAGTCGAGCTTTGTTACTTTTACTTGTCGAGTTGTCGATAGTATAGAGTGCGAGTTACCTTTTGCACTTGCCGGCCCGGCTGGTCGATAGCCCGGCAGACGACGGTAGACCTCGCCGGGTGGTTCAGCAACGACGCGAGATGCTGAGCGAGCAGCGACGCGTGGACGCTGTTAACAGCCGCACTTGCACGGTCGTTCTCCCAAGAGCTCTTCGCCGCCTCGGTTAAAAGGCAACGCAGCAGTTGGTTTTCCGCTTCCAAGCCATATATGCCGATGATCTGATGGAACGACGTTACGGTTAGAAGAACATCGACGAACTGGCGTGCGCGAGTACGTGTGAGGGAAACGGCTCGAAAATGATCGATAGCCCGGCGTCACAGATTATGCACGCAATTTTTATGAAACTATAAATAGACCATGACCAGAAATAAAATCCAATAATAAATAAATATGTATATTTAAAACAATAAGCAAATCAAAATCAATGGAAAATAAATCAAGGGTATAAAGATGAAAGATGAAATCCGCGTGGTTAGAGTCGCAGGCAACAGTTACTTTAAAAAATATTTATGTTCGCTTATGGCTTTACTGTAGTTGTTAATGAAATTCTTTATATGAATTAGAGATGACCTAGTGGTCGATATTCGACCAGTAATATATAAATTTTGTTATTGTACACATGTCATCTACATAAGCTATGATTATGTCAAATTTTCTTCCGTGCGCGCAATATTCTTTGAAAGTGTTCTAATAAAATAAGTAATGCGATGAAAAAGATAGGAACTAATTAAAAAAAGAGAAAGCATCTTGGTAACGGATGATTATAATAAGAGACATCTAACATATAGGTACATAATATGAAAACTCCATGAAAAAAAACAAGGAGTGTCAATAAATGACAAGAGAAAAATATAGCTAAAAAATATATTAAAATTGATATTCATGGTTCTTGCGATGGATGAACAGATATACCATTGCAGCTGATTAGGATGGTTTCCGATGGTGGATGGCATCAAATGCTCAGTTTCACATAAAAAATATTACATTCCTTGTTTTTCCCGTGGAGTTTTCATATATTAAACACTACAACTGAACAAACTAGCAAAGTAGCAACCAGCACAGCATGACACTCGATAAGCATATTGCCTTACAATTATTCGAATATCAATTTTTATACATCCGCACTCGATCTGAATTAACCTATGTCATAATCCAAAAGAGGACAATATAACTTAATAAATAAGTTGGTATTTTAACAAATTTTGATTTCATTCAGATTCGCAAATGCATATTCGCAATAATGTAAACATAGAGAACAAAGATCTATGGTAACAAACATTCTTGTGTAACCTTGCTCGAATTTGTTGAATTTATCTGAAGATCATGAAATGACCATATTACTGTTGCCAATTACAAGTTTAATTATCACTAAGAACCAGAACAAACAAACAAATCAACTGGCAATATTCCAACTGAATATATCCAATCTTATTAGTTACGCCTGCTCTTACTATATTTTTATCATATTTAGTGTCTGTCAGTAATTACTCATTAAATAAAGCCATAAGATCTAATTCAAAAGATAGAATAGGCAACAAAAATATTGCAACGGCGTTTATTTCATGCAGAAACATAATACATAATTTAGTTACCAGCCAATTGCACACCAGCATGTTTAAATAAATGCTATAAAATGTTCAGTCTATGCATTTTCAGTAGCAAATTAAAAACTTGTAATGAAGCATGATGTCAATCAACACGTCTGTTATTCACCCACTAGCTGTGCCCAGCGGTTTTACCCGCGTAGAAAACATATGGGTCCACCTCCTGTCTGAATTATATAAAATTTCGAGTTGAAAAGTGTACCAGTCTTTAAGTTGAGCCATAATAAGCGCAAACAGCTCAAACCGCATCAATATCGCCCCAGTAGATTTTACGTGATGTTTTAACAAACAGACAAACAATTAAAAATATATATTTTAATCAGATACGTCCTCGTAACAAAACCCACTTGTTATTTTTAATATCTACAATGTACAGACACGGTACTTTTAAAGTTTTATAATAGTATTTAATTTTGTAAATAGATAGACTGAACTATTGCCACAGATTTAATTTAAAAAAATCTTTCTGAGAGTCATAATTTAAGTGCTACTTTTACTATAAACAAAGCCAGCCATTGAACTATTAAATATCAATAAAATAACTTAAATTACGCAAGCTTGCCAAGCAAAGAATTATTAAACATGATGAATGTGACTATATACTTATGTTACGAAACAGAATACGTCATTTTGTTTTATATATTTATTACATAAAATATTGCAAGAAATTGTCGTATGTTCGGTATAATGATATTGCTAATTCTGGTGGTTACAAATAGGCGATATAAAGAAATGTCTACACAAAGTCATTTAGAAGAAACAACTAAGTATATTTATCATAACTCCTAAACCACCCTGTGGGATCCCTATTTTCAACATTATCATTTATTTGCCTAGAGGATGGTTTTGTCTAGTCTAAGTCAAAATTAACAATATTCTTGATTAAAAAAACCTTTTATAATAATAATGAGTATTTAGAAATCGGTCCGTAATTTGGAATAACAGCCACGGACTATACAACCCTCAACAAAAATAATATATACACAACTATAAATTTTGTAAAGTTCACTGTAGCGATATCGACAAGGTCTCAAATTATGATTTTTATTAAAATATACCTATAATTGTAAATAAACATAATTTGTGCAATAAAATATTTATATTTGTATTTTGCATTAAATAATGCAATTACTATATTAGATTTATACATATTGGTTACATCCAACATCCAGACTAAGAGACGAATAATAAAGATATGTAATTAAACTATAATTTACTATTTCTACCAATTGTTGTATCAAAACTAATACCAATGCCAAAACATTGTGCACATGTATATAAATGTTCTGAAAGAGTAAAATGTAGCTCTTCAAAGTTATGAAACAGTCAATAGAAGAAATGAAATAAAAATTGACTTACACAAACTTTTATAAAGCGTTGGATTGTTGCCAGTGCAACTGAATTGAACATAATATAAATGTCATCATTTTAGACAATTCTACAAGTGGTGGTAATTGTAAAACACCCACATTACAAGATTGAGGAACAACCATAATATTAAGCTAAATAAAATCTGTTTAAAATATTCCCTGAATATATAAGTTCCTAAATTATATATTGGTTTAAATGACATCAAGAAACAAACAAAAAGCTAGCACTGAAATACCAATTCAACCATGCCCAAGAAACAGCCAAGTCCACCACTGTTATTAGGTAGTCAGTTTACCTATATCTTTTTGTCTTATTATTATTAGCGAAAAACAACTCAGCTTATTTACTCACGTTCTGAAAACATTTAACCAAAAGGCGTCAGTTGCGACAACAAAGGAACCTGTCGCAATATTCGCCTATCCAATTTTTGCCTGACATCCATTGTTGTAGTTCCACGCCAATCTTGATTTGCCCCGTTCCATTCACAATTCCCTGATAAGGTCAATTTGTTTGGAGTAGGTTCTATTTGTGCCTCCAAACCTAAGATAACTTGTTTATTGTATTGTTATTACGCTTATCAATTGCTTTGACAGCCAAACCTTTATATCAAATACTAAATTGTTGATTTAATTTGGCGATAAACTTAATTCATAGCTTCAACTTCTACATAAAGAAAAAGTTTAATACCATTTTTAAACATTAAGGTGATAGTTATAATATAGATAACTTTCATGTTCTATGAGAATATGAGGAGTACCGTACCCTCACACTTAGCTATGCTGTGACGTCTTCACCGAAGTTCGCAAAATTGTAAGTATGCATAGTGCGACAGCCAGCATATGCACACCGCAACGCATTAAACATAAGAAGGTAACATCGGTTTCAAAGAACAATTAAGTAAAATTACTTATCACAGGGTTGGCCACTTTCATTTACGGGATTTACATTATGATTTATATATTTTCAGTACAACCTTAAAGAGTTTAACTTAATTTCTTATAATCTAAGTATATAATAACTTATAATATATTTATATTACATCATATTATAACTTGCAATTAGCAACACTCCAATAACTTTGACAATTTATAATCCCTTTTATGTCATTTAAAATAGCATTTATACATATTATTATGTAGGTATTTACACTTCACACGACGTCACAAACATAATTATCAGTAAGTTTCATTTCTGAGAACTGAAACAAAACAATTACTGACCCGAAACCTTTAACTTTTCTAACCCGCAATTGTCTTTGTATTAAAAAAAGAACAATCGGCCCGACTTCAACTGCATCGAGCTAAAGCCGAACAAAAAACGATCACGTAATAACCGCAGTGCAAGAACTGCATAGGCATATTAATTTGACAGGTGCATTCAGTTTTTATTTGTTATCTGGCGACCCTAGTGAGTCATGGCGGTCAGGGTAACTCGAGCCGGGAAGCCCCCGGCCAGGGGTCGGATGTGAAACCGATAGCCGGGTCACCGCCCATACAACCACCTGTTCACTGCATTAACTGTTACTTATTCGCTCTAACAGAAGGTTGCTTCAATTTTTTAATGCATACGTTTTTAAAGATCGAATTTTTAACTCGATTTCAAAAAGGAGAAGGTTCTCAATTCGTCGGATTTATATATAAAAATGAATTGAAACTTAAACTATTTCAACACTACGTGTAGCTCGATCTCGTAGAGAATCTTTGGAGAAGATGTTGATCTAATTTATTAGAGACCAATTAAAGAGGTTCCCCATTCAATTAGGCATCACGGAAATCAAATGCATTTAGAGTACTTAGTGACCTATACTCTTATTCTTGTTTAATTAATATAGTCAATGTGGCTACCTCAAACTTTTAACGAAAGTTAAAATTAAAGGAGCGCTCCTGTTTAAAACAAGGAAAACGATCGCAATAAGAAATTCTATCGGATAACCGCTGAGCTATTCGGTAAACGTAATATCTTTTTTATTAATATTTAAAACTGTCTCCGGCAGGTAGCGCGTTCCTCTTGGGGAGGAAATCTACAGCCGACTTCGTTAGACCCGACCTCGTGACCTGCATTATAGATTATTTTAAACGTGCAAAGTTTTCGCTTTCAGAATCTATCGTTTGAATATAGGATAGAATACCGCTCAGGATAGTCAAGGAATAAATTGAACACCGAACTTTTAGAAAGCAAAAGCAATTATACGCCTCCCTGATTTTATTAAATACCTAAGTGTCGGATAAATTCGCTAAGTTTCTGTTAACGAACCGAATAATAAATCTATGAATACCGATATGTATAAATTATTTACCAAATTAATTGAATTTTTAGACTTAGTATTTATTCTCACGTCATCGATGATAAAAATAAGTACCAACATTATCGTAGTTATATTAATGGATAAAGAAAATGTACGCGTACGTATCATTGAACAAAACATTATAACTGTTATATTATATTTATTTACTAATGTCAGATTCGTAAAATTGCTGATGCAGATCAATTTTAACCCTCAATCAATGGTTTTACGATTTCGTTTTACGATGATGAATAAAATTTAGTATCATTTGTAGAGCCCATTCTAGGCCGTTTGCGACTCGCAATGGAGCATTGTGCAAATTTTCAAAGTGGATGCATATGCATTAATATCTTTCCATAACGTTTTTGAGCTTAATTTTTTATAGCTTTAACAACTACAACTCGGTAACAAAATTTGCACTCTATAGACCTACGAAAACTAATTTTATTATTTAAACCCGTCTAGCAACAAGATTGACAGATATTAAAAAAATAGCGAAATAGTCTAATTACAAGAGTTACGGGTTGCAGATACTACTAACCATCAAATAAGCACACGTTACACATTAAAAAATAACCGACCCATTATTGTTCTTCAACGCGAGTCATATTATGTTTTTACATTAGTCATGATACGCATTCAAATTATGATGTAACTCGATAGTCGGCTACATTCATTGCACTGTTTACACATCCAAGTGCCCTTTGTGTAAACACGCCACTATGTATGTTTGTAGCTCACAAATACGTAATTATGAAGAGAGTGGGATCATGAACCTATCCATCGATAACCCTGTAACTGGCCAATAGCGGGGTGGGGCACTCGTGTTGCCACTTGAC
>DWFC01000070.1:0-14736 GCA_018247075.1 Hasora chromus | reverse complement strand
GCGGCCAAATCTCTTTTGTCTTACTTGTTTTTTGAATTTGCTAGCGTGATCATCCTGAATAATATTAAAAAATTGTTTAAAAACTAATTAACAAGTACTGGTATTCAGATATAAGGAGTAGAAAACTTGCATAACTTTTATTTTAAAAAATAGGTGATTTTTAACATTAACCTATTTGGTTGCAACCGATCTTTATATAGTTTAGCTTTGTTAAATATGTATATCGTAACATTATTTAAGAAAATAATAAATGATTTAGCATAAATATACTTAAAAGTGCTAGCTATTAAACTACGATTGTAGCTTAATTCTGGGCGTGATATCCAATTTAAATTAGTGACAGCAGTAATCATTTATAGCTATTAAATTCATTAAATACCGGTGCATCCCCTTGCGGTGCGTACCGTGTTGTAACAATTATGTAAATGACATGGATGCAATATGGTCTGTGAATCGCGCTGTTATCAGCTCGCATCGACACGCGACAGTTTATTCATATCAGAAGCATTTAATGGTGCACATTGAACATTACAGGCTATTTAAAGTCGGGGCCACTTTTTAATAATTTCCATTTTTGGGGTCAAAGTTATAGAAGAATGATAAAATTGTGTTGACTTATATTTTTGCGTTTATAACATAAAATGTAGGTATATTAAGGTTTAATATAACATGAAATTTTAGTTCGATATTTTTATATTGTGCAAAGAGATCGTTGACCTTCTTCTTTTATGTGGAATGTAAAATTTAAATGACATCATTGGCTGAACGTCAGAAAGTAACGAGTGAAAACTTTAAACACTTTGTTTGTACTCAGAGAAATGCGGATAACCGCAACGAGACCTTGACAGTTCAAGAAGCATCTCCTAGTCCACCGAAGGGTCCTTGCTCCTGATTTATGGTCTCCGAAAACCACAGGGATTCAATGTGCCTTTGTTGCAACGTATTTTTATTGAATAATAAAATTTCTCCACGAAATGGAACGACTTTATAGGTCATAATTCCCTTTTAACGCTCTGTGTTAACGCATCTAAGCTATTGCAGACAAAATAAAAATATTTTCTATGTTTGAGGTTTGTTAGACACAGTCAAAGGCCCCGCAAAAGGTACATCGCCAACAATATTGTTTCAGTGGTAAGTGTAGAGAACATTTAGTATAATTTTCCTATACTTCGTATTACCAGAAAATTTATTCATTATGGATAATAAAATCCCCGCGTTTAACTAAATTATTTTCTAGTTCTAGTTTTCCTTTGATGATGAATAGTTTACCCATCCGACCTAATAGTATAAATTTAAAAGTTTGTTATTTTTTATTTCTTTGTCCTACAAATTGTAATGATTTTTTGCATCGAGGCATTAAAAAGTCATTAGTCCGCTATGGTTACTTGTTGTGTAAGAAATAATGTTAATAACTTTGGAAATCAAAAAATAGTAGCCATAGAAAAAAATCAAAATATCAAATTTATTGCTTTACGAAACATAGTTTTTTAAGGAAGTAAAAAGTGTTAAATAGGTGATTTGTAATATGTTACTCCGTTATATATTTATAAAGTACCTTTAATAGCGTGACGACAATAACACAAAAGTAAAACACATTCGTGGAGATAGCATCGTTTTGGTAAAATGCGAACACGGAGATAATGACTCGATGAATAGTAATGAGGTTTGTAAGTGTGAATCATCAAATATATTTAAATTGTTATCAATTAAAAGCAATATAATAGCGATTTGAGTCGGGTAGGTCCGGCCATATGGCGCGGATGGCACACGAACGCAGTGAGGCCACAAAGTTGCCGAAAACCTTCGTTGAAGGCATGGCTAGGCTTGTGTAGATATAAAAGTAGATTAGAAAAACATAAGTTCTTTTTTATGTTAAATATAAGAAATAGGTGTTATCCAAATAATGTTGTAATTTGCCATTTTTGAGACTAGTGCCTCCTATTAATAAAATGAAGGTCGTAGTGGTTTATTTCATTCGCCATTAATCCACATTTATCAAATAGTAATATTTATACAAGTATTGAAATTTTTCACCAGCCTTAAATATGTCTTTACTACTACTATCATAATAGTAGTAGGTATAAATTGATATTTTAAGAGTGTATCTTCAAGTTTTTCCTCTGGGCAAAACATGACACACATTAAACACTTGAAAAACTCTATAGCAATGCCCATTCCGCTACTTTCGTAGCTCCATAGTTCATGTAAATTTGTCTGGCTCAATTGAAGTTAATAGAGAGCAGGGAGGGTGAGGATCGCCAGCTGACGCGAGGTGTGAGGGAATTCGGCCCTCCCCCACACTCGTCGACGACACACAATTGATCCTCAAATAAAAAAACGCATGCTGATTGTTACTGACGTGGCCTGAATTAGAATTTCATTATTGTTGTGAATTTATTGTGAGTTTGAGACTACTTTTTTCTATATTCTATCGTTTTTAAATAAGTATTAGAAGTGATAACAGATAAATCAATTTTCACTATTTCTGCTATTGATGCCGCGGTAGTAGGAATTGTAAATATGTGACCTTTTATATAAACCTTAAAAATATTATTACGTTGTATTTATAATATAATAGGAAAAAGTCATCATCGAACGTCTGAATATGCGTATTTTTGCTTGAAAGTTCAGTCTTTTCAAGTTCGTTCAGTTTCGTCCAAAACCTTTTATTACGTCGTATTGCGTTCGAAATTCCGTAGCAAAGAGTGTAGTGGAGTGTTTGTATTAGGGAGGGTGAGCTCATGAATGTAAAACAAATAGATAGGGCTCGGAGCTTACCGACCCTTTGTTGGTTGATCGCTCGCAATTGTCGAGATACATACTAATTTATTTGTATATCTAATTCGTAAAGTAGTATTAATAGCTATGTTAAAATTGGAAGGAAATATTGGAAAGTGCGAAAATTGACGTATTTTCAGCATCATGTCGAGTGGGTGCTGCTGTTACACTTTTTATACTCTAAAATTGCATTTTATACTTCTGTAGTTTGGTGTTTGGGACTGATTACACGAGTACACGCTTTTCAAACTATTACACAATTTTAGTTGATTTCTAAAGCACCCTTAATTTCAAAGGACGGGTTCATTTGAATAGCTCTCTGTGTAAAGTTTTATCGATAGCCTGGATTTATTATGGTCAGACCCTTAAAACAACATTAGCGCGTCTCTCACTTAACACACGATATTATATCATGGCCGCGAGGATATGCTAAGCAAGGCACGCACAATACGGCCAGGTGCACTGTAAGTGGAACTGATTATATCTGAGCCTGTACTTGCTGTGAATGTCTCTGTAAGAGCAAATACCTGTTTGGTGTTTATGCTTATTTACTTGATTTAATTATTTAAATATTTATTGTACGACTTTGAAATATGTATGGGACGATGGCGACGACTTATAAGTAGTGTAACGTTGACCTACATGGCAATTAATTTAAGATGACTTTGTTTGTGGAATGGAGATCGTATGTTGGACGAGCAGAGAGAGATATGTATGGGTAAACATACAAAATATCAATTACATTAAATTTAATTTTTTTTATACTAATATATCTGGATTTCAGAGTCAATACGATGGTGAATAAATTTAGCGCGTAAAAACTGTTAGTACCTAAGTTAAAATAAAGTTATTTGCTATGCCATCCTACAGACATATACACAGTATGATAATAATGTGTATATAAGAACATAGTATGGTCCAAAAATCTTACAAAATTAATAGGTGAAGGCCTTGATGAAGATAGCCTAAACATAAACGGTCCGATTGTAAAATGTTCTTGTATGAATTTTGGCGCCAAGGAGATCAAAAAAACAAGCTTTATTTTTTAAACACATTATTTCTAAATTTAATTCTAAAAATTCTAAATTTAAAACTATATCCACTTCTAAATGTGGCCATGTAGTAAACATTCATTTTATTTTTTATGGGCTTTTAATTATTTATTACACGTGAAAATATAATAATATTAAAACATTTAAGAAACAGTTCAAACTTATTTTAACATTAACCAGTTGCTCTATATTATTTGTACATTCTATATAGCTTATTACAGTCATATCAAAGTCGATATCGCCCAAACTAATATGTGTATTGTTTAAAGACGAGTGGCCGTGACAGCTGTGGTGATAAGATCTCCAGGGACACGTGGGTTAGAGGTGGATGCAGCACGCGTCGATTACGACCGATGTCCCGATATCCGTGACTTGTAGGTGCATGTTGGCTTGTTATCTACAGATGCATTGTTTTTTTTTCACTTGTAGGTTTTTATGGCAAAGAAAAAAGCATTTATACTTAAGAGTATGTACTCGTACATGTGTACATTAAATGAATTTTCTAGTGCATAGGAATTATTAGCTTTAATTACTTTAATCTACGATTTAATAGTTATAATTAACCGTATATAAACATCATAATCACATTATAAAATATTGCGAGGAAATTATTCACTATTCGATATGCAAAATGCAAACTTATTTTACTATCAAATTATTCAATAATATAAAGATGTCAGCTGGTTGAACATTTATGACCAATGCCTAATTTGTATATTTATTTGGTGTTTATATAATGCTGAGGAAATACTTTCAATGACATGCAATAAAAATGATAGTGATATGAAAATAAAATTAAGGTGCCATATTATTGATATTGTATTAACTCAGTGGAAATTATTGTTATTTATTTTTAAAAAATGAAAAAGAAAAAAAAACATGAATTTTTACTATCTTCCTATTATTACTATCTAAGATTTTTATTCATAATATATTGTTGTTTTATATTAATTTTTAAATGTAAATTATTTGTGCACTTTAGCATATATCAATAGAGATAATTAATAATCAATTAATTAGTATTTAAATAAAAAACAAAATATAATTAATTTTAATTGCTGCAATAAACCTGGCCGCAAGGACAGTGAAAAAAACATCGTTCCAATTTCAAATGTTTTCTCTCGGCTACTAATTGGCGCTAAATAGGCGTATTCCATTCCAGGATTATATCGTGTACCACATAGAAATTTACATTCGCTTCCTCAAATTACAGTAAAAAGTAAAATACGGATCATAAATTGTAAGTAATAAACCTGTACGTAGCATAAGATACAAAAATCTTCAAGTTTTTATTGTAAGGGTATGATCGAAAAAAGTTTTAATTGGTAATGCTTGCCTATCAATTATTATAAAGTCTTTACGCGCTAGTCATACAGGTTTTATCCATTTTTATTGCACACTAAATGTTACGTTCGATAAATATTGTCGATTTGTAGATTTAGTTTAAATTATTAATAAAGCAGCTGCGAGCCCACCTGGCCGCTCCTTCTAATGCAGCTCATGGTGACTCCACTGCAGCGCGTACAGATTATAGAAATGTCTATTTCCATAAACGTCAGACTTTTTATAGCTGTGATCAAAGAAAAAAACATATTTGGTATCTATATTTATAAATGCGTTAAGCAAAATCTTTTGACCCCCTTTTAAGAATAATGCGCGCCGGTGAGGTTTGACAAAATATAGTCAAGGTAGATGACGTAGATGTAGTGAAATAAAAGACTACATAAACAATATTTGGGTATATTTAATTAATTACCTTTGTATGTGGTCCAATACCGATCGACGTATGGTAGGTATGCTAGATATTTATACTTTGAAGTTTACAACTAATCGAAATCCTATTTGGAACCTGTATCTTATGTAGTACCTACTAGTTACTATTTTTATAACAAATATGAAATATTTAACAAAAAATATTATAAATTAAGTAAATAATAATAAAAAACATATCTCCCATATTAAAAACGGTAGAAAGAAGAACTGGTTCTCATAATCGTTTTAATTGGCTAGATTAGAATAGAAGAGGGCTCAAAAATTCAATTCAAAAATACTGTGAGAAATAGCAAGAATTTAAAGTTTATTATTTTATTTAGATAAGACAGTAAGGGAAAATATTATGAAAATATATATAATATGGATATAATATATAAATAATCTGGATATTATCTAAAAAAAAAACAATTAAGTTTCAGTATGAAAGAAAACCACATATATTTGACTGCCAAATAATTTTTTTTAAGAGTCACATAAAACGTTATTGATCCACATCAAGTGGTGTGAGGAATGGTAATCGTTCGTATCGGTGCGAGGTTAAACAGAAGCCGATTATCGCTAAGTAGGGAACAACATAATGACATGTTTCCCTCCTGAGGCTTGAACCACACCTGTCCGCTGCGCGTGATTGCAATACTACGTAGATCGTATAGAAAGGTGTTGAAATAAGGATTTATTTCTTGATTTCTGTGGTATTGTGTGTCTTACTAAAATGGCTTAGATAAGCAATATAATTTTAAAGATTCGAATTGTGCTTGGGAGGAGACTTATGTCCGTTTTCACCAACAGATCCCTTAAACATGATATTTATCTAAATTCGTTTCCATGTTCTTAATAAATGTTTGCCATGTAGGTTATTTTTCTTTCTCGAAACTTATTTAAAAAGTCCTGTGATTCCTTTAACGTATGAAAATCGTCAACGCGCTTCATTTCACACACTTTTAATTGAACCATAAATTTAATGACAAACAATTTTACAATTGCACAAGATAAACAAAATGTCAAAACGGATCTATTGTTTATTTTTTCCGGCTGACGCATCGAAAAGTATTTTTAATTGCCAGAAATCTCTTTTATTGCATGAGAACGATTCTATTAATTACCCCCTAAATGATCAGCGCACTTCGTCGACATTACGGTTTTATTAAAATAAAGGGTTGAATGCACTCGAGCGCTATTGTTTTTCGGCTATAAATCTAATGGATTGCATAATTATAAGGTTTAATATGTGACAGTCGCTTTGTAACATGTAAATGTATCCGAGAGCATATTGCGGGGTGAAGTGGGGTGGGAACGCGGTCGACGCGGGGCGCAACGGGACGCCACTTTATTGTCGCGCACTAGGGCCATAGTGTTAATAATTCTGGCTTTAGAGACTAACTTGTTAAGAAGATTTTATGTTTATTAGATTTGCAGAATATTATTTGAGTCATCGAATACTTATACTTTTTGTTAGGTGTTTAGGTCATGAAAATAATTGTTTTTAATAATTGTTGTATTATCAAAACATTGAGAAAAAATAATCATACCAGTAGACGCAGAAGAAATCAATTACAGGTTAATTAATTACAACAAAACTATATATAAAATATTAGATAAATATAATAATTAGTGTAGCGCGTTTATGTCGTTTGTATGATCCTTTTGAGCATTATTTTTATTTAACATGAAGATGCATACTTTTAATGTTTATTTTTAATTTATAAGATGTCTAAAGCTTATTAAAACTAGCGTTCACTAACATCTATAATTATAAATAATTTAATGAAAATATACAACATTATTACAAAAATTCTAACACGTTCAATAGAGAAAAAATCGCGATCGTTTACACAAGAAACAACTAAACAATAATTAAACAAATGAGCCCGGCTGTGCTGGAGGCCACTTGAGCGGCAAACAGTCGTATTCGTGAAGTTATTGCGATTGTCCACATTGTTTAGTGCACAAAGCGAAGTGGCTCTCTGTGTGAGAAACTGTAGCGAAATGCGCTGAGACCGCCACTGAGAATGTGGGTCTCGTTTGAGGACACTTACATCTGAATTTGTACTTTTCTCAACTTGTAGGTCTTTATTACACCCGTAGACGATACACTTCGTAAACCTATGGTTAAAATTAAAATATTTTAATGTACTTTAAGGGTAAATAGAAGCTACAGCATTGGTACAAAGTTGTAAATAAAGATCGACAAAGTATCTTATTGTATTGATCATATTCTGATATTAATAATTTAGTTTTAACTCTTATTTTTATTCGAGTCTTAGTTTTTCTAGCTTATTCTTAAGACCATTTTTCGGAACGTAAATTTAAAATAAGATGATTGTACCTAGTCATAGTTACAATCAAACAATAGTTACATTATATTTTAGGTATAGTTATACTAATTTGATGATTTGATGGTCATTATTATTTTTGCTGTAACATTTATAATGTTTATTACAAAAAATTTTAGATGTAGCTACCACTTACCTACCTCAACATAAATGTAGTGCCACATTAATTTCACGAAGCAAAGATTATAAAGAGATCGAAAAAGCAATCGTATGTTTCACAAGGACCCTCTTTACCAATTGTAATAGAGAAATCTCGATTAGCTAATTATAATATAGGTTACCTATAAAGGATATTCTGTCCAAAATTACAAAAATATGAATAATTACCAGAACTCGTAAATCAGAATCTCTCGTAACCTCAAACGGAATTTAATAACAAAGTATTATAATAACGTTTGAGCAGTCAATTAGGCGGCAACGTATCGTCCATCGAGATAGCGCGATGGTGGCCCATTGTGGCGCGGCGCCCTGTGGCTCGCGCCGCCGCCACTCGCCGTTCGCACAATGTGACCAGTGTTTGATTTCTATTTTATAAATGCTACTTTTACTTCCGCCTCGATGACCATTTGAGAGGAGATTTTGTGGGAATTTGGTTGATATACATTCAAAAAATATCACAAAAGTTACTTATTCAAGTAAATCATTTTTAATGCCATTTCAATATGCCACCATACGAAGTTACGAACACCACAAAATATTTCTAACGACATATTATTTTTATATCATAACGCTCGTATCATAAATAAGGAAAAGAATCGGCAATCTTATCGCGATGACTTTAATTGTAGTAAGATCGTGACAAAAAATAACGGCGACGCAACCGGGAGCCATCCCGCGGCGACCTCCCAATCGTATTGTTCGATTGTTGCCTCACACCAACGTCAAAGAGTTCGTTCGTACGCTTCGAGATCCGCTGATAGATAAAATCATTCTCACCTTCCCGTGGTCACAGTATCGCGAAAGGGTTCGCCGAATAATTGCAACAACCAATTTGAAGGAGCCATCGAACAATTTGTATAGTATTTGTGCGGGCTGTCACCCGCTGATGCTATCGAAGCGCTTCGGGGTGCCCGGCGACTAGCAATGGGAACTCTTTTTAAGAGTTACTTTCTCACACCTTAAGTGTTAATTTGCGTTGTTAAATTTTTAAGTACAGGTGTTGAGTTAGGTAACTAGCACAAGTCGCGAATTTGTAATTTCAATATTTGCTAAATGAATAAAAGACATACATTATACATAATATTAGTTATGATTTTTAATGTACATGTATTATTAACGGATATTTGGATAAATAAAACTTTTTCAATAATCTTTTAAAGCCTTAACATTACGAAGGCACTTACTTAGAATTTCCAGGCATAACATAACTCACACTGAACTCCATAATAAGACATAAACATCACCTCGTTACAATATGTCATGTGTAACAAAGCACTGCGGTAACGGTCCGCATCATTTGTCAGCCGTAACCCGGTAATTTATGATCTCCTGCCGAAGAAGGAGGACAAAAACGGGGTTGCTGTTAAATATTTGCCTGAGACAAGAGGGAGCGATAATTCGAGGCTATTATGACGTCACTTCACGCCTTTTGTGCGGCCGTCACGCCGTGTCATCTGCTCCTCGAGACGCCTGCGTCGACTATCTCCCGATTATATCTATTGTGTCATTTTTTCAGTGCGCGCGAGTCGGATGCGCCACCGACGATGAATTCGTCCTGTTCGCTTCTTCGCTCGCCTTTGCTGTAAAAACGCTCGAGGATCCGACCTATTGTCTCCTGGCCCTTTACGAGCTCCGTTTTGTGACGGTGTTATTGTTTGCGGTTGATAAACATCTCACCACTAGGTAGGTAGGGATCATCACTATTTTCGCCGGTGGTTCATTTTAATGGTGATCCATCGGATTTGTTTGTCAATTATAGCGTCTTGAATAGTGTATAAGACATCACTTTTTTTTAGAATGGATTTAATGAACAAGGACCTATTGACACTGCGGATAGACGAGGAGGTAAATCCGGTATCTTTTTACAAACAAGATTCAAAACTAGTAGCTGCAATTGACGGTCTTTATAGTAGAAGAAAACGAGAGGAGAATTCTGGTAACTTGATATTATCTGGTCAGAAGCTTGACTTCTGTAAGGTCCAGCAACTTTTAATGGGAAAAGCAAAAGGAATTGGTAATGTTACTTTTATGTTTGCAGTTGCAATGAAATGGCTATTTATTATGAATAGTGATTTTCATATTTTTGAATCCTACGCAGATGTTGCTAGTGAATCATTAGGTCCACCTTTACAAGTCACGAATGATGAGAAGAAGATAGTGTTACAGAAAATTGAAAATATTTTAGAACAGATTAATCAAAGCGCTAGCACTAGTGACCCTCCGAAGTTACTTCTACGGAATCAAAGATTGTGGAGTAATTGTATTTATGACCTTGACAGGTTAGTATGATTTTTAAAGTTTTGAATGGAACATCGAAATATGCTATAAAATCCTGGCTTTTCAGAGTCACCTTGAAAACTTTTAATGATGCCAAAAAGACGACCGTGGTATACTCAAGTACTCAGGATAGAACAAGGTTTAACGCGATAGTATTTGTTTTGTGTAAAGTTCACGAATTACTTACAAAAAATTTAACTGTGACTAGAAGGTAAATTGACACGAATTTGCGTAGATTTAGCAAGCATGCAGATAACTTTTATGCTTGACTGGATTGCTAAAATAAGGTAAAAGGGTGTTATGAGAGGTATTATTTGAGTTGGTCCTGTACAGTTTTTAGTTCTGACGAGTAGGAATTAGATTGATAGATAAAGAGCAGTCACATGGCGTAGTCAGTTGAACTAAAACAACAAAACTGAAAAATACCTGCTGTTTTATTACAGAGAGCTTTTTTACCAAAACGTTACGAGGTTCCGCAATCAAGCCAATTTAGATGTAGGGGTAAGGGATGTATGTTGTCTCCTGGAAACTCCACCCTGGAATTTAGGTATCGTCGCTACTGCCAAGGGCCTAGTGGCAGGTCCTCTTGTCATGAAAAATCGAGATGGCAGTTCTGTAGACTGTAGTACCACTGGAGGTTAGTTTGATTTAAATCATTATTTGGATAAAATTCTATGACACTGTCTATCGAATTTACTTAGAATGCCTGTAGTTATATAGCCTTTACGATTATATATGAATGCATACAAGTACATTTTTATTTTAGGTACTTTATTGCCACAAGATATAAATGGAATTAAGGAATTTAAATCGTCAGCAAAGTATATTATAGTTGTCGAGAAAGATGTAATTTTTCAAAAGCTTCTAGATGAAGGGGCTTTAATTAGACTGGGTCCTATGATTTTATTAACGGTAGGTATGCATATATATATAACATTGAAAATGGCTTAAATAATCAAAAAGTTATTTATGTATTGTAATTAAACTTAGTCGTTTTATTTATTTTGAGTTACATATTTCAAAATAAAATCCAAAAATTCCGTGCATCTTCTAAAATAAAAACAAAAATTCAAAATTATTTTATTCATCAAATAAATATAATGAATAATATGAAATTTATAGTATGAAGTATATTTGTAGTAGTAAGTAGGTAGTATTATTTTAAAAAACCAAACTAGTGTAACTAGTGTAAACGTAGCGTGTGCGCCCGCGTGTGTGCGTTAAATGTCATTTAACAATATAACGTTCAGTTTCTTCAAAAATAAATGTGACAATAACTTTACTTTAAAGACGTTTAATCTTTATGCTGCTCCAGGAGTAAATTTTGTATTTGCTGTCAAATAAATTGTATTGATTATAAATTGTAAAGATCTTGAGTGGTAATTGAAATGTTTTTTCTTAAAGTTGGTTCGTTGGTTGGTGAAAGTTTGTTGTGAAGAGCAATTGTTATGGATTTTCAGTATGCTGTTTAGTATGTAAATTTCCCTAACGGTTAGTAAATTAAAACAGTTGTGTTATTCAAAAGTAGAAAACGTATATTAAAAAAAAAACAATTTTTAATAACGCTCCCTTCGTCCTTTCGAGAATTATTAAATCGGATTTAGCTGGTCCACCCCAAACAGGAATCCAGTAAGTTATGATGGATTAACCAAGAGTTTTATAGATTGTGATTAAGATTTTTTATCTGCAATATATCTTAATTTCCTAAACACCCATATAGGTTTCCTTATCTTGCCGATAAGGAAACATTTAAAATATGCTTGCCCCATTTGAGATGTTGGTCAATAATTACACCTAGATATTTTATATCTGTTGTCCGTTGCTCGGACAACCCGGTTAACTCGCAATTACAGTTATTCACAACAAGGTTTAAGCAATTGTGTATTTTTAAAGTAAAATTCGAATTGGGTAAAGTGGTTTTTCGGATTGAGAACGGTAAGTATTTAGTTTTATTGATATTTAATGTGAGTAAGTTTGTTGTTAGCCAATTATTAATAAATATATCGAATTCCCGATTCAATCTGTCAATTGTCATCTGTCATTGATGTGGGGTAGGTCGCCATAGGCCAATACAGCATCTTCAGTCGGGATGCCGTTCGTGAACCCAAATTGGTGCTTGGATATTACATCATAATCGACAAGATATTTTTTTAAGCGATTGTTGATAAGCTTTTCCATGATTTTACTAAGAACAATAAGTACAGAGATGGGCCTTTAATTATCAACACTGACGTTGCTCCCAATTTTATGTATAGGGGTAACAATAGCCTTTTTGAAAATTAACGGAAATTGACCTTTTTCAAAGCAGAAATTGTAGATATCACAAATTATTGGGATAAGATTGTTTTTGGTCATTTTGATAAAAGGCTGTAGACATATTATCCCATCCAGGAACGGAATTATTTATAATAGAATTTATTTCATCGTGGTCAGTTTGTATAAGGACGAACGATTTAGAGGAGGTTGAAGAATCAATTAGGCTATTATTATTTGTGTTTGTAGTAAGGGACGGTATTAATTTGTCAGCCAAATTTTTACCAATGTTTGAAAAACATTTATTAAACATTATTAACATAGTTAGCAGATTCTAGAGTTGTTTGTTTAAGTAAAAGTAGATTTTCTGTGACATTGCTTTTACTTTTGTATAGGTTACAAAAATACTTTATATTTTTCCATAATATTTTTTGTTAGCTGCATCTAATTTATTCTTTTCATAAGATTTTTTATGCTTACGGACGAGTTTAGTGCAATAATTTTTATAGAGCGTGTATGATATTTTTTATATCTTATCATAAGGTTTACTTTTTGATTAATGATAAAATTTGTCACGATTTCGGAGACAACGTAGAATTCCTGGAGTTATCCGACGAATACGACGTTTCCTGGATGGAATAACACTTACAGATTGGTTTACTTGATGTTTACTAGTATTGCAGCAGCTAGGTTTACAACAGTAATATTCAGAATATCAGTAATGTTCTTTTTTAATTCATTTAAACATGCCGTGTAATTCACGGACACTTTAGTTCTTAAAATATCTATATGCCGATTTGGATTGTTCATTAGGTTTATAATGACTGTACTGTGATCTGTGGGTAGATTTGATAAGACTAGTAATTTTACAGGTAGTGTTGTTTTTAACATCATGTGGTCATAGCACATTTTCTCGCGGGTAGGAAGTCGGTGTGCAGGCAGTAATCCATAGTAGGCGAGTGATGTTAAATAATTATGACAATTTGAGTCTTTGGTGTAAATTTTTATATAATTTAATATTTTTATATTGTATTGAAATGAAATATATAACATCAGAGAATGAATGAAACTGGATTATGGAATAAGATAAATGTTTATACCTTTTTAAGGGTAAAGGGTATCCAGACGTGTGTACACGTCAGCTGCTGTGTCGCCTGGTGAAGGAGCTACGACTGACCGCGCTGGCGCTAGTAGACCACGACCCGCACGGCTACGAGATATTCCTTACCTACAAATACGGTTCACTGGTAAGCAGCTTATTATTTTTAATACATTTTATAATCATAATTGATGTCAGCCTCATGAGACATATCTATTTATTAATACGTGAAGTGTAATCTTTGGACTTCTTTTTAAGAATAATGAGGTCCCAGAGGAGTGTGAAATGAGGCATAATGGAAGCTAATGTGTAGAAAAAGTGCAAAAGACTTTGAAATAAAAATATTATTCAAAATAATTGTGCCTAGTTGTGTCGTAAAATAGTAGTGTTCGCGCTACTGTGTTTTGGTGTAAGAGTGTGATAGCAAGAATATGCAGAACACGAGGCGTTCGAACTTTGTTCTTAGAGGTAGGACCGCATAGGCGATCCACCCACAATCGCAGATGTCATGGGCTGCAGTGGCAACATACCATCGGGTAGACTGCATGCTCGTGTCCTACCTGATAACATAAAGCAAAAATTAAAAAAAAAATCGAATTTCGACCATAAAACAATCTCTACTTTTTACTGTGCATGTCTTCACTTTCGATACCACCCTCACGGCTATGTGTGTCGCAAAGCAGTCCTCATCACTGTAAATAGAGTTTACTGGTCTGATAATGAAGTATCACCCCATAAACACATGAGAAGTTCCTCATTTAATCACATTCATACATTTCATATTCATATCCAACCACATATATATTCCAGTATGATTTTGAGGCGCCAATCACATGCACGGATCACAAGCCACAAAACGTGGGAATTGTCAATTGAAATTTTTAAATAGCCGATTTTGAAGTTTTGTTGACAGCGTTGATCGATTGCAGCGTCGCGTATGGCAATAAAAAGAAGTTTTATTTTAAAGTCAATAGCCGAGTCACTTTGGCTTGACTAAAATGCCGGGAGTTAC
>DWFC01000069.1:0-14760 GCA_018247075.1 Hasora chromus | reverse complement strand
AATCAAGGAATTCCGTAGCGAAAATAAAACCTAACACCCCCCACTCCGCCTACCATGTAGCTCAAGGTCCATGTCAAGTTCAAGGTCAAGGTCATAAAGCTAAAATTTAATTAAATAAATAGTTACTACTACTATGAATTTATTCATAGTCTCATAAAAATGCTATGCAATAACTTTACTGTGGCAGTCCCAGAGTGCTACATTTATATTTTTTTGCTATTGTCATGTGAAGTCCGCCTGGAACATGCCGTTTTGGAAATTGTACGTATATATCCTCGACATGTATATATATATTCTACATAATAAATGTTAGGAAAACTGTTTAACAGCTACCTACCATTGGGATTACATAAATACCTGAATTCCCTTTACGTTTTCCCCCTCAGTTCCAAGCAAAATTATGTTGTCAGTTTTAGTCGGGGCAATTCGTGTCGGCAACGAAAGGACTATCAATATTTTTGTTTTAAAACAAAATTACTTAAGAGTTGTTTGGTGAAAAAACTTAATTTTTTTCATTTTTATAAAAAGTAATATCTTACGAAAAGGCAATCACGTAGAAGTCATGGATAAAAATGTAGATAGAGATTTATATCGACAGGTATGCGTAGGCATCTTAAGTTCGTAGGCACATTTACGTATTTGTACAAGATCCTTTGTTCTCCTTTAGTCCTATAACGTATAAACCGTTGTATGTGCTTATTGTTCAAATGAAACATCTCAGTTTCTGAGTCGTAGCTGTGTAGTAACCGTAGACGTGTAGCGTCGCGTCTGTTGCTGAAAGCAATAACAATATTGTAAGAGCTTTACGACGTAAATAATTGCCTGTCGAGCACCTAAATATAGAGGCGGCAATGATCACTCAATATAACGTGGAGCGAAGAGTAATTCGGTTCCAGCGAGCAGTCACAGCACGGAACGACTTTAGATACCCGCTATACGACCTAAACGTTTTATATATCGACGGGCGGTAACATATTAATTTTATTGGGTCGTAGCAAGGAGATTATCGCATGACACGAAGCAGCTAAATACTTTGATGTCGTTGTGTATGTCCACAGTATAGATAATGTTACTACGGTATGGGAATTATATATGGAAAAATGCAAAGATGATGCGAGAAAAGAATGAATAATGAATTCGTAATATAATATAGGAAACAATTATTTAAGCTCTAAGTAGTACGAGTCCGTTATCTGCAAACTTAATAGATTTCTACCAAATTACATACGAGTAATTGAATTTTCTATAATTATAATCTATATCTATCATTTTATATTAATATTATAAAGAGGTAAAATTTGTGTGAATGTATGTGTGTACTCGTATGTATGTTTGTTACGAATAAACTCAAAAAGTACTGGATGTATTTCGATAAATTTTTCACCATTAGAATGCTACATTATCCCTGAGTAATATAGGCTATATTTTTCCCGTGCGAAGCAGGGACGGGCCGCTAGTATTTTAATGTTTAATGTAAGTAGGATAAACGGCTCCTTCATCCTTACAATAAGACATACGAAATCAAATACAACAGACTGGTAGAACGCACTAATGTACGAGACAACAAAGCCTCGGCGGACCACCCATGCAAATGGACGGAATATTTATGGTGGCGTGGGGCTAAAAACTGAAGCTTCCAAATTCGAAAATGCTAAACCTCGTTCGCACATTAGCGCGATGTAGAAACACTGTCTCCGCTTCCCTAAAAAATTTCGTTTACTTAACATTCTAGAAAGATTCTACATCAGCTATCTAGGTAAGGGCTGATTTTTATCATAATGGACCCTAAAATGGAAATTAGGTATTTCATGTTATTTTTTTTTTGAAATAGGTCATATCATCACGCCCATGTCATCTGTGATTATTTATAATACTTAATTCTTAGCTAGTGACTATAGATAGCGTAGTATATAAATATAATAATAATATATATTAAGGTATGCGTTTAATGGTTTATGCTTGTCAACGAATAATTATACAAATTTACGCATTCGACCAAAAACCACTTCTTGTATCTATTACTGATTTAATATTTTTTCAAGTTAACAATACGAGATTTAAATAAGCTAAGAACTTACAGATTTATGTGCCCTATTTCTATAAAAAAAACTTGTCAATTGAGTTCTAATAGAGGATTCGATCCCAGGATTTACTAGAAGGATCCTAGGAAAGAAGAAGGAAAGATCCTAGGAAATACTAGAACACTGGGATCCCGGGATCCCTCCTACTAAGTCAAGTCGTCCTATTTTGTTTTTGTACTAATAAATACTCGATGATTGTCTAAAGTTAGATTGAAACCGAATGACAAGTAATCGAAAATTGAGAAGTAGACAATTGAGATTGTCCGAATGATCAATTGAAACTTTCATGAAACGCAAATCAGATTGCGATAAGGTCAACCAAACATAAAGCAAATAGCTCATTTTCCTCCTGTGGAGCAAACAATTTAATCAAACTTGTATTAATTTGGGTACAATTTGCAACATAGAGAATTCGGGTCCGCCCGTTCCATATTTGGGGTAAAAGCCAATGAACCCGATCGTAGTATCTAATTGCCTTGAATACAATTATGAGGATTTTAGGCATTTGCGCCGCATTTTCTCTCTAGTAGATTTGACCGAGCTATGTAGATGTACACGTGATATTTTGTAAACAATGAAGCAGACATTCTCCTTATCTTAACTATTTGTTTTGTCTATATTTATGAAACTATTGATTTCTTTGAAAATGTAATTTGGTTAACCAAATCAAATTATTTAAATAAACGTTTAATACAACAATTTGTCAAGCTTTTTTTCGATTATATTAAAATATAAATAAAATACCTACCAACTTTTAATCTTCAACTTGAAATAATAAATTCAATTCGACTTTGTTACATTGTTTTGAAAAAACCGTCGCCGAAATTCACACCATAGTACAACAGAAAAAAATGGCACACATGTATTTTTGTCCTCTTCTGGTTTCAGACAACAACAAACCTAAGTTCTGCTTTTGATTCTAAATCATAAAAAAATATTTTTCTACTTAAGTTAAATTAGTGAACATTCGCTTGTCTTTATATACGTTTACTTTTCTATGACCTTTTAATTCCTTTATGCTGACCTTCCAAGCTTTGCGCTTAGATTTCGTTTTTCTTTTTATGATACTAGAGAATATCAAGATATGAAATTGTTTTTGTTAAGCATCGCCGGAGGAGGTAGAGAAAGAGTAACCACGCGAAGATAATCTCTAAGCTGGTATAAACAAACCCACAGCGACGATGCGGTCTATGTCTCTTATAAAAAATATTAGCATTGGACGTGGCCGTCTTGTGAGTACAAACCACTTCTGGGCTATTTATTCCTATTCTGCAGTTAGGCTTTCAAATAGAAAACAAAAATTGAAATGCGTTGCTACAAACCGCGTAAGCTGGTTTTACTGCTCTTGCATCAAATACAATTGGCCTTAAGTGAGTAATAATGTATTCGTATCAATCATTTGTTGTCTTGTTATTAAGTTATTAAGTAAGTTAACCATGATTATTGTATCCTAAAAATAGTATCGGAAAACAATGTATTGTTAACAAAATGTCCCAATAATAACTTTAGTTAATATGTGATACATTCTCCTTTAGCCCTTTTAAATATGATTGAAATGACGAAAAATGGTTATCTTATTATTTCATATTAGTGAAACAAAAAAGACTAACCTTCCATGTACCGAGTTTCGCTGATGAGTTGGGAAAAAGCCTCTATACCCATTACTTAAAATGGTGAATAAAATGTATGCTTTTTTATAGTAGTAGTATAGTTTTCTTCTTTTCATTGTTAAAGCTTAAGATGAAATAATATTAAGTTGAAAATAAAAATAAAAAAAACATGACATGTTAATATTTTTAGACAAATAAGACCCATTAAAGCTTAATTTACAAAATTCAATAAAAATGTGTAAAAGAACATAAAAGAAGCACATAAAAGAGTCTACGAAGAGACCCCGTTACTACTTTCCTAGCCAGGTTATGTTCGGTATTCTATTAGATTTTTGGCAGTACTCTCGTAAAAATAAACGCATCTCATTTAATCCTCAGACATTCACATAATCAAAACATTAACATCTAATTAATAATGAAATTAACATGAAATTTCGACGTAAAGAATTAAATGAACGAATTTGACAGGCAAGTAGTTTAAAGAATTCATTATTGAAATGTACCTTTGTAATTGAAACATATTTCTGTAATTAAATAGGATCGATTTCCGTTATCAATATTTATGAGTTGGAATTCCTAAATATAGTAATTAATGTATTTATCTATCTTATATATCTAGTTTCTTCTTATGTACGGTAAACTGTGTTCTTAGGAGATGTAAAATCAATTTCCAACGGATCTAAAATGTAGAAGGAGTAAATAAGTTGTTTCTTTCCATGTTTATATTTATCATAAGAGACTAAAGAAGTTCGAATTTTGAAGACATAGACGATAAACAACGTGGCATTAAACTTCTTCCAATCGAGAATGTTTAAGCTAAATTCCAATCTATAGCTAAATGTGGATGGCCAAATTATATTTCTTAGATTCGAGTTATTCAGGGAATGTCGACTTGAATAAGATACTTACCTTTGTATATACAATATAAACGGATGATAAATGTAAATATCTGTTTGCTCATTTCAATAGCTGTTTAATAATGAGAGCTTGAAATAAAAACCCATAAATAGGCCACAGCGCCTACGCTGCTGGCTTAATGACTTCGTCGGACCCACAAAGGCCTCTAATGAGACCAAAACCAGGAAACTCATTAATCCGTCCTTGCGACCGTAACGAAATAATATCGACAGATCATCTCAAGGTGCTCTGCTGGTGGCTGCAATTATAAGCCATTCAAAAGGAGGGCTTATTTTCTAATACAGCGATGTTTTTTATTTCAATGATATGATGATACAGTCCACCTGATGATAATTTTTGCTGTATCCCATAAAACCCGTAAACAAAATTGATTGACGGATGCAATTCTACTGAGGAAAAATTATCAAATTCTCTTATCGGGCATATGCTGATTATCATTTACCACACCCTATCACCAAAACACAGTAGTGCTAACACGTGTGTTTCACCGGGACCAGGAGTTTACAATTTTAATTTTTTTTTAAATAAAATCTTAATGTACGTACGTCGATCCGATTAAACTGCAATGTTTCTTCCACAACGAAGTAACTATTTGTTTCTTACCTCCTTATTAAAGCGCAATATAAACTTTTGTTGACAGCCCTTGGAATCGCTATTATAGATACGTAGTAATAGGTAGGCATTATTGATTAATTCATAAATGTGAGTTCTATTGTTCGCATATATTGTTATTAATGTATAAATTTGAATATAAATACGAAACCCAAAAGGTACATACCTTCCCTGAATTATAATAAACGTGTAGATTTGATTGTTAAAATAACATTGTACTATGATAATGGGAACGCAGAAAAATATCGCAGGGTTTTCTATATAAACTGCGTTTATTTTTGTGAAAAGTTAGATCTTCACATTTAAATAATAAATAACAAAGATTATATTATAAATTGCTCTAAAGTTTATTAACTGTCGTACAAGGCGCACATGCAGCGTAAATCTGAAATATCTTTAAAGGCTTTTAAAGGTGGTCTATTACTTCCCTTTGACTATATTTAATGAATGGACACACCTCCGTTTTATAATGGATACAATATGGATTGTATATAGTTGGAAGGAAGGAGGGCGTCGGCGTTAAAATGAGCGGTTGTTTGGTCTCCCCTGGCGGGTCGGAGTACTGACTCAGCGTGTGCTTTTATAGAAAACATTAATATCAAATGAATGGGCAATAATAATTCAGCAGTCGTTGAAAGTGGGCGCGACGGCGACGTTGGTATTTTTATACACACATAAAAGGATAGTTTCTATGAAAGAGCACGTTGTTTTGTGCGTAATGAAACGGTTTTTATTGTTGCGATGCGATACGATAGTACACTACTTTTGATTCTAAAACGTGAAATGGCCGAGTCATAGTGTTGGGCGAAGCTGTTAAGTGTTAACGTCCTACCTATAAACATCAGATATTTCCAAACGCCGTCAGACAATATTAATACCGTGTTGATATATAACGAAAAACAGTTATAATAATGAAAACTTAAATTTTTTTATTTCCTTTTAAATTGTTAACTGTTGTTTTAAATTGTTTTTAAATTGACGGAGTGTTGTTGGATCAGAAAATAAATCTGATACATGTGATACAGGATGGGTTCAATATAGCGAACCTGTTACTGCAATCTGTTCTGTTTTGTCCATACAGTTTTAAATGGTGTACAGGGTAACAATAATTGTTTTTAAATGTTTTTATTATGACCGTTCTCTCAAATAAATTACTGATATTTTCTGGTTATAACATCAAGGTATAATAAAATAGTTATTCCTTAGAAGATATTGCACTTTTTATAATGTATCTTGTTACCAAGGGAAAATTAACTTTGTAACGATAAAACCAAGGCGGTTATTGTAAATCACATTTAAGTTTTATCTAGGTTACACTAATTAAGGAGCTTATTTTTATTTAAAGTCTATTTTCATGTGCAAAGAAATGAAGTAACATGAGGTATGAAAGGAGAAGATGAGGAAGCATAATTATATTCTGAATTACAAGAGCTGGTTGTGTTGATTTGCACTCTCAAGCACTCGTGTCTTGTATTTTATGTGTTCATTGCTCAATCTAATGGGAAGCGTTTTACAATGCACTTTAAGGTAGCTACGCTTTTAACGCGATTAACGGAAATGTTGGAGCTCATAGCATCTGCGCCCAAGATATCATGGTACCGTGCTGCAGTCTCTGCAGTGCAAATTCCCGCGGTGACACAATCTTTAACATTTTGTTCGTGTCTTAAAACTTCATGGGTACCAAGTTTGCACGATCGACTCGGTCCGTACCGCTGATTCACTTAGTCATGCTATTAATCAGCAGTTTTCGCAATACAGTGCGAATAAATCGAACGTCGAACGCAACCTGTCCTTTTTGCGTAACTACGTAAAAAAATTGTCTTTTTTTTAATTTAAATCTGTGAGGAATTTTCACTAAACTTCTTCAAAGAGATCGTCTAATTTACCTGATCTTCTAATGTGTGTGACGTGGTCGATAGAGTTTCACTCTATTTTGCAATATATTAAGGATGGTTACAACTTCGAAATTTACCAACCCTTTTTTGGAAAGTTATTTACGAGCCTCTCAGGTGCTCGAGTCTATCGAAATATATTATTATAGGAGATTAGATTCGACGCCAAAAAAAGAGATACTTTTATATAAAGGTCCGCACTATTACATCTCTACGTGTGCGCGTAATTCCAATGTTAACAGTGAATTAACTTAATATCATGTTGGGAAAATAATATATTACCATAATATTTGTCAGTTTTGCATTTTATTTTCCGCCGATTGTGAATTCGCCTTTAGAGTCACAGTTGTATTAGGTATCTTATTAATAGATGAAATTCCCGGATGCTTGTAGTTTCAAGATCAAGATAGACGCAATTACAACAATATTAATTTCATATCAGGTATAAGATATTAGTTTAATTAATTAGGCACTATCTTGAAAACTGTGTCAGTGATAATCATTTCAATTCCTTCTTGTCTTGTGCGCATTTGATGTTGACGATGACAAATATAACCAAAATACTAAACAACCATATTTAAACTTAAATATTTTTTCATTTTGTTCACTATAGAGAATAGTGCTAAGAGGTTCCCAATCGTCTTCAAAGGTTAGTAACAAGAAGTGAAACGTCGTCAACCATTTTAATCGTTAAACTCAAAGGAAATAATAAATGTTGCAGCTGATGCCAACCTTTGTAAAGTACTTTTGTTCTTTCAAAGTACTGCTGGCAAGGAAATCCTTTTCTTTTAAATCTTGGCAAGATAAACATAGCTAGATATCTTTAATCTTTATGGTGGTCTTAACGGAAGTTGAATTTTTATCGGCGCTACAACTTATATTCTAATGTTTGGGTAATTCAAAAGTTACGGAAAATATGCAAGTACAGCGCGAAATGAGTTTGACGGTAATATGTTCCCTAAAGTTAAAATCTAAGTGACATTTTGCATCGATTTCAAAAACAAGGTAGATGGAATATTAACGTGATATTTAATAGCTTTATTTATGGAGATTTGGAGACAGCTATATAGAGATCATAATAAGGGTGGAATCTTCATTTTAATTTATGATATGCATCGACTATTTCTCCTGTAACTTTATTAAAAAGAATAACACGCTAGTTGTAAATCTAGACAAATGAGGTCAAACTTAATATGTATGTTCATTAGATATTGCACAATTCCATCAACCGCCATCCGAATTAATTAACAGACCAATGCGTGTAGCATTGACTGCAATTACATCATCGACAGCGTATATCTGTTTACAATGTAAAGTTTGTTTGCCATTGCCAGATATTAACCAAATTCCGACTTAATCAACAGATATTACATACAGCAAGTGTAAATGCAATGTCATCGAAATTATAAGTTGCAGTAAAATCTGTAAATCTTTGATAATTAAAAAAAAAAAAACAAAAATATTAATCTCTTACTCATCATGGTCACCTTCTGGACGTTCGGAAATTTCAATTTCATCGTCATCATCTTCGTTGCCCAGAATTGTTGTTTCCAGCCCTTCCAAAATTTCTGGTTGAAACCTCCTCACAATCAGTTTCCAATGAAATAGCATTCACGTTTGACCTTACTTAACAGTACGTACTCGTATGAGCAAGCACTGAGAGCTCACCGCCCTTTAACGCAGAAACGGTGGAGCGCGTGAAAAAATACTTGAAATTAAATTTGTCGCATTTTATGTTCTACAAATGTTATAATATATGTTAACATCATTAGAGCAAAAGAAACCATATAATCGCGAAAAACTGTTTTTTGGACCTTTGACTTTGAATAACTTGCGATGATATTATATGAGACTTTTGAGACACCTTTTGAACACACTAACGAAGGTAAATAGGTAAATCCAGCTTATTTCCACTGATGTCCAGATTTATCCCATTTTCATGCTAAAATGCTTTGGCCTATTAGCAATTTTCCGACTTTACAATATTCAGATTACGAATTATTATAAACCATCATACGATACATTTGCCCTCCTCTTATTTTTATCACAAAAAATAAACTTTAATTTATCAACAAACACCATTCTAAGAAATATTAATAAATACTTGCAGATATTAATAGACAGTTTTCTCGCTGTCAATATTATTGCTTCAGAGAATTGTAACGATACGGGGAACATTTTTAATTGATTTGCATTGATTTGTTAAATATTTAACATGTGTATTTGAGTTACGTGAACCCTATCACTATACTTAAACCGTTTTATCCGTCGGTTTGCTGGAGCTTTTTAAGTGGATTGAAATTTTTAAGATTATATCGCAATCAAGAACGAATTAACTAAAAATTTCAATTTTGTTGGAAACTCATGTTAAAATTCGACACATTTACATAGAAGACTTAATTTTTTTCATAATAAAATTAATAAATGGCCTACGTCAGTTCCATAAGTAGGGATAGATATTGTGATTAATAAGTTATTAGATCAATATTATTTTTTCTAACAACAAGTAATTTCAATACAGATGTTAAAATCTTCGCAGTAAATGCACTTTAAAATTAAATATGTTATCAAATAATTTAATAAGTATATTATAAAACGGCATCAAGTTTAAAAAACTCGTGATAGGATGTGATGTGATGTGATGATACAAAAATTTACACCAAACTTAATTAAGTCACAAAAAGTGAACTAATTCAGGATTAGTTTCTATAAATAAATTAAACCAGTTAAAACAATACGACGACTTGTAGAATACAGATGTATTACCATTAATCCGCTTTTTAAATTATTTTTGATGATAGTTTGACAAAGAGAAGACGACGGTCCTCTACATCTGGCATTTTCATCGTTTCGAGTTAACTGTTGGACGGACGGAATGTATAATTAAAATTTATTTATTAATTAATATTATAATTTAATTTATGGTTAAAACTCGAAAAAGACAAAATTTGAGTTAATACGTTCTTTGATTAAAGGGGCGATGGCGAATATCTTAACAAATAATAATATCGTATAAAAATTATGTGTGAAATATAGTCTTTAAATAAAAAACGTGTTATTTTCGAACGTGTTGAATGAGTCCTCTCATTCTGATATCAATAAGCAATCATGACGTCGCCATCCTGAGTATAGAGTTAGATTGGTGGCCAAGTTAGGGGATTTCAAACACTCTGGCCCTTAATAGCAACCCAGACGAAATGCTTAAATTACTCTCTAAATATAAACTGAAGGCAAACATTCGGGCTATGATGACAAAAACCATAAATATTTGAGTGATGGCTGTAATCAGAAAAATCTTCAGATGTTAAATGTCAGTACACGGTAGGCAGCATCAATTTGTTGATTAAGTTGGATAGTGACGAATGAAATTTAGCAATGGCTAGCAAAGTTTGCAAATGCAGCTCCAGGTGGTACGTAGCAATGTTAATTACAAGTTTTTGTTCACCACTCGGTGTCAAATTTGTTCCATTGTTGTAAAATCACAATATTTATTAAAATTTAGAGGCTACAATTTATAAACTAAACAATTTACGAAATTAAAAGTTTGGTGGTATTATAGTATAAGGTTATTTTTCGAAATATATAATTCGGAGCGCCGTTTCTAGCCTAGGCCAATTCCTTATCATACAGTTCTCGTAATTATAAGTATGGTAGCACTGATCTTGTTCATTGGGTCGAAAGGCGGCTATTCACATCGGAGTAGTGACTGCGATCAACTTCACTTAACCCTGTTTATCTTTGCTGACTTGCTAGCGCTGCGAAACTATAAGTGTTGGAAGCTCGAACAGGCTATACTTCGTAGAAACTGTTCTCCGTATTTAACGCGATACATCGAGAAATGCCTTTGTCCGTCGCTCCGAATAGAACGATCGAGTGCCCTTTGATAACTTCACAGCTATTGAGCAAAAGAATCTTCTCGTCTGGCAGGTCAGGCAACACTACAAATATATTTGTTTCAGTTTTACCTGATTATGTAGCAATAACTTGGTAGTAATTTATGAAACTTGTCGTATAGGATCATGAAAATTAAAAATATGTATATGGCTACATATTATATTAATGCTTTTCAAAGTATATATTATTTAGTATTTATTATTTTATCTATTTGGTTGTTAATTTACCTTCCTAATTCTAATTAGTTAGTAACTAGTACACATATTTTAATAATTTAAATACCTACTGGAGCCTCTATGTACACAGTATTTAAAGCAAAATCCTAATTATTCGTTAGTCTATCAACATCATTAGCAGCTTTAATACTCATAATTACTCTTCTTATACAAATTAACTACCAAATTATTGATTAATCATTTCTGTTGAACCCGGTCCCCCTAAATATAGATGTGACTATACTAATAAACCTTAAAAAGGTGACATACTTTGAGATACACAATTAAGCCAAACATGACCGATAGGTCGATAGTCCTGACAAAATATTTACTCTTAATCTAACGACATATTATAAATACGATGATTATTAAATGTTTGACGAGGAATATATAATAATAATTAAGTTTAAGGACTCTCTATTCGATTGCTAATGTATTATCAAGCGTCTTACTTAAAAAATATTTTAAATTACGTTTGGTGTTACAAACACAATATTAAACAATACTTGTAATCGATAAATTCAGGAAAATTGTCATTATTATTATTGAATTTATATGATATATTATATCTAAAAAATGTAGGTTGTTATGTTTATAGAAATCTTTACGAACTCTTCTGTATTATGTTATTATTTATTTAAATTATATTGAACACTAGACTTTGCCTTTTGCTTTACCCGATTAGAAAACATATGGGCCCCCCTCCTGTCTGAATTACATGGAATTTTGGGATAAAAAATATATCAGTTGTTAAGTTGAATCATAAGCCACTAATTAACAAAACCCGCATCAAAATCAGTCTAGTAGATTTTACGTGATGCTCGAACAAACATACAAACAGACGAAAAAATGAAAAAAATATTTTTCTGTCCACATAACTCCCTAACCCACATGTTTTTTTTTCATATCTTTAATGTACAGACACGGTACTTTTACAATTTTTAATAGTATAGATAGTACAGAAGTCAATAACGAATATTAGTGCCTAATAAGTCATTTGATTAGCTCCGTGGCTTGAAAATAAACAAAAAAATTACGTTTTTTCCATTTTAAAAAGGCGTCCTGTTATTGTACTCCGTATTTTAATGTCCATTAGTTTCGTCTGCTTCTCCGCTAGCCTTTATTCAATTTAGCTGAATAAAGGACTTACTAAAGGAAGGTAACGAAATATTTTCTATCTTCAAAGGCCAGGTAATACAGGTCTTTGATATCAGACCCAAAAAAATAAACGAGCACATTAAATTATTGTGAAAGGAATCTGCGGAGATCGATGGTAAATTGCAGAAAATTGCCTCCCGGCTGATAACAGGATCGGCACAAAGCGGTGCCTTTACAATGAGCTTCATATACATACCGACACTGTTTTATGACATGAATTTATATTGTAGAACGAAAACAATTATCGTATGAAATAAGATTGTGTTCCAGACGACATTGTGTTCAAGAATATATGAATGAGATTGAAATTTGTATAATAGACTATATAATCGATTATTGAATAGAATAAACAAGGATGAGATATAATTCAAGCTAGCCTTTCCATATCACATCATTTGTGATATCTTCTTTGGAATCAGGCACTAATGTTGACCCAGATCTTTTTATTACATTACATTATTAGTAACATTTACTGACTATATCAAAAGTATCGTTTCTGCAATAATAAAAGTATTTTTTTTAATAAATTATTCAAATCCTCGGACTGACTATCGATTTTAATAGACTTTTCAGAAGTATACAAATATATATATTTCATCAAAATACTTATAGTGGATAACCGATTTATTTGGATAACTATTTTAATACTAACAGCTAGTCCAAATAATATTAATATTTCGAGTTTGTAGCGCGACATTAGTTTTAATAAGAAGGGGCGGCGAGACGAACCCAAACAATAAGGGATCGTCTACGCGGCTACATGACGATTGCTCCCCGTAGACAGTGCTACGCGCTACGATGCAGCAGCCATTCTTCTATAACGCTACCTAATGCTACTGGAATTATAATTTGCATCTTGCCAAGTGCGTGCTATGAAAAACATACTACATTTCTAGGACAAATTGTTCGATTTATTATTGTATACCTGCGATAAATGCAAACAATTTATGAAAGTAAATGCAAAACACAGTTGCTAGTAAAAAGCTCAAAATAGTAACAAATTATAATCACCTGTGGGGTCTTCTTTCTTCCTCGTGATCCTCCTTCATAAACGAGGGCTGCAAGCTGAACCTGCGTCGAAACTGGTGTCTGCCTTTCATATTGACGATGGGATGGTTCACTTAACACATAATATTACTTTTAGTCCACGATCAACAGTGTGGCTGCTGCCGGGTGTAAACAGCGGTTAGACGCGACGTGCGCAGCTCCCGGCGGTCGAACGGCGAGTGGCGGTGTCCGGGATACCGCTCTGCAGACTGCGTGCGAAACAAACGCCATACGATATTCCTACCAGACAAAACTGCTAATTTTTTCAAACGGATAAACCTACTAGTTTTTCAAATATACAGGCATATGTTTAGGCTGTTTATAAAAACTACGTATTTATTATGTCGCGACACGCACTGAGTTTTCGCAACACATTTTGTGACAATCGATTTTCACTTGGTTTATCGCAAAAAAGTTATCGAATACGGGCTAGATTAACTATACCTACTTTAGTGAAAATATTTTTTTATCATAACGATACGTACGGGCGACGGTTAGGCCTTGAACAATAAAGTTTTTACCCTTTGATTGCCAGCGCTTATCCGTCTAGATTCTGTGATTGACATCTTTAATTAACACGCTAACCTAAACTTGTCGTTGAGTCTTTAAAAGCAATCAATGTTTGGCCAGAATCCGACAGAAATTGATGTAGTTTAGATACCTACTACTTCTGATAGCTTTGTGTAGTTCGTATAGATACTTGTTATGATTATATTATCATTTATCTAAGATATTTCTAATTATCAAGTTTACACTAGGTTATTATTAGACTTGAGTTTAGTTTAAGCAAATGGAATTGTTCAATACACCTGCAGTATAAAACAATTGATTTCGATAAAAATACTTTGGCAAATACAAAACGGAAATAATAAAAACGTTGGAACTAGAAAAAGTCAATAAATGCGAATATTTCTGCAACAGCGGATAAAAATGTCTTAAGGAACTCTTAGGAAACTAAGAGACATTTGAAATGATGGAACGTATTACGGCAACAATGAGATGAGTAACTAAGTATTGCAATATAAAGTTTATTAAACTGTACTTAAGCATCTGAATAGCAGACATTGGTAAGTTGGCGGTACAGACCTCAGTCTTAAATTGGACAATAGGAGTCTCTATTGTGTCGAGAAGTTAGCTCTTTCGCACTTAAAGCATCATGCTTTAGAATTCGCAATTTATAAGCGTCATTTATAGAAATGCCGTAGTATATGCTATGTATATCTGTGCTCACCACACCCTCCCGCCTGTTGCGTCGACCTGTTACCCAGCCTATAACGAGATATACTCGTATCTAAAGGTCCGCGTGCCTTGCGCAAACTTTTTCCATAAATAA
>DWFC01000068.1:0-14788 GCA_018247075.1 Hasora chromus | reverse complement strand
AGGTAGGACCGCATCTGCGATCAACCCACGAATGCAGATGTCATGGGCTGCAGTAGCCACTTACCATCAGGTGGACTGCATGCTCGTATACTGCCTCGTAACATAAAAAAAGTAAAATAACTACAAAATTGTAAAATATCAAAGTTATTTAAATTAAGAGAATTGCTTTTATTTTTACAATACTCATAAGTCATTGTTTACTTATTCGTATGAGAATGTAATAAACCTACGGCAATACATTGCTGAGAAAATAATTTCCAATTCTTATTATTATTCTTTTATACGTCGTAGATATGAGAACGAAAGCCATTAAATGAAATTGCAGCTAGCGTAAAAGAAGGAAAAAAATTAACAATATTGAGCATTTCTCTGCCTTTAAATATAGAATCTTAGAAGGATCAAATTATATTTATGGTTTCTAAAAGTCAGCTAGGCTTAAACAAAAGTGTCATTTTTAAAACTAATCGTTTTCAACTTTATTAGAAAATAAATAACCTAACAATATGATAATCTATGTTCTGGTCTTTACATCGAAAATGTGTACAGATGTATATTTATATTATATTAACTAGAGAAAAGCAATTAGATACTACTAAATACTGTATTTCTAACAGCAACTAAGCACCTGTAGCGGTAAATCAAAAAGTAAACGGTTACAAGAGGAAAATAAACTACTCAAAAGCTGAGATTAGTTTGCGTCTCCTTGACCTGTCGCTAGACCAATAATATAGAAATGTTTTGTATAGAAAATATCATCGTTCTAAATAATATTTTTATGACATTTTTTGATATGACAAATAAACTTAACCGCGTTTGTGGTTTTAATAATGTACATTTGACTATGATTAATAAAATATTAAAATTACAACTGTATTTTACTGCACCTTTTTTTCTTTTTTCAGCTCTAGTCTTACCTATTATCAAGTAGATGCGACTGTAGTACCGACCTAGAGCTTGTAAGTTCTACCATCCGTTAGTATTCAGCGGGTCAGTCAATGAGCTCCACGCGTGGGCGTCACCATCCGTCTCCATACAATAATATTATTGAATAGATAACGGGAACGCTATCTCTATCTTATCACTTGCTGTCCTCGATTTCAGCTGTGACTAAACTAAATACAACGCGATAAGTTCCGGCGTATTTGGACAAGATTTACAGTCACATGTACCCGCATTTAGTACAATTAGTTACTGTACGATAACCTACATCTTGGAGATAGAGCTAAGCTTTAGCAAGTATTAGAAATTTTGTGCGATGTAATATAATATAAGAAAATTCAGCATACGATGGCGATAATGGGACATACGGATATTAATTTTATCTAGAACCTGACTAATCCTTTTTTCTTTATTATTAATTAATATTTTGCACAATCTTTACGATATTAATTTCATACCCGGTCCACCTAAACGCTTAAAGTTATACCAATATGTCACAATTTAATGGTTGAACCATCACCACCGAACCGATTATAAATGTTCGAGCTATTAAGGCTTTTTTCTATTAAAAACAAAAGTAGTGAAATAGTTAGAACCCATCAAATTATTATCATACAGAACATACGATAAAAAAAATTAATAAATAATCAAAAAATAAATGTTATTATATTATATCTAGGCGCCATATAATTATTAACTGATTGCAGATTGCATGATTTCATACTTTTAATTAAAAACATAAAGAAGGACATATTTTACTGCACTCTCAGAAGCCACTTTAAAAACGTTATGCGGCTCTGTTTATCAACATTTTCCGTTTAAGGCAACTGGTTGATAGCTTCCGAGAATATAGCATGCAGTGCAAATGAAGGTATCGCCTCGAATATATTACTTGTATGTTTATTACTTGGTGACACATTATGTTGCGTTTTCTTAACTAGCTAGATAACCTGTGTTCTGTCACCACATTGAATATTTTTTACTCGAGCTGGCTAATCATATGTTCTTTTCAGTGTTTTAGACTTTAATAAATTACCATAAATCACGGATCTAACTATATTTTCCAGTATTATATTGTTAGCAATAATGATTATATTCTGGATTCTAAGGGCTCAGACACAGGTTGGAGTGGCGAAAATTAGGGGAGGCCTATGTCCAGCAGTGGACTACGAAAGGCTGAATGGATGGATGGATGGATGGATAGATGGATGGATGAAATATTTATATCTTCTGTCTGATATCGCCTCACAACTCTTCTTTATGCAGATTACTGGTTAAAATGATAAAAAGAAATTATGCAGTAACATTTAATATATTTTGTGTTAAATGCGAATAATAAAATCTAATGATATTTTCCGGATTCCAGATGATTCTGTTTTTGATAGAAATTCCTTGGTTTCAATGGATTCAAACTACACAGGCTATATACATACTTTGATTTTTTCTACCCAGGAAATTACGCATTGGGAATATGTTTAATTATTAGAAACGAGCTAAATTTTATGTGGGAAACCATGTTTCACCTCAGCACAAATAATTCCAATCAATCAGAGTAGCATTATTGATTAACGCCGTCGTTCCGTAGATAAATCACGTACTGCATTAGACATGCGGACGACGAGGTGTTGCCTCACACCTCAACTTTGAGATTCGCTGGAATCACTCACGGCACAGTTGATAGCGCCTTGCCTTTGTTTGGTGTGTTTCGACACGTTGGAGGTATGATGAAAATTTACGATATGAATAATCGATCACGGGAAATTACATGATTTTTTAATATCGATTGTTGTTGAATTGTATTGCTGATGTAGCGTGCAAAGCGAATGTGATATGTAACGTTCGTAATATATACCTAAGTATAATTCTTCTTAAACGAAGGTAAATAAACGCAACTTCTTTTTACTTCTTATTAAATATTATCTTTATTATAATTTGAAAAGTTAAATCGGTGTAATAAATTAGACTTATATAAATTAATAAATAATAGTTAAAGAAAAATAAAAGTAAAAAAAATCAAAATAAACAAAGTTAGTAGTGGTTAGTCATGTGTTACCTGCTAATTGCTACCTGCTACACAGTATGCAAATAAAACATAAGTGTTTCTGCTTATTTTAGAGGCCAGCTGTAATGTAATAATTCATAGACACTATAAGAGACAAGAAATAGTAGACATATTCATATTATTATTCATATCGTAATTAATCGAACCTTTTATCTGATAACGAATTAGGTAATGTAATATTTAGTTAGCGATTAGTTTGTATCTAACGTAGTCTGGCAGATAACATGATTAAAATAAGTACTTATAGTCGAGCGTTGCTTAGAAGGAAATACAATTTATGTTTTAAAACTAATAAGTGAATCAAATTACATGTTAAACGAAAATAAAGCTAAAGTTATAATGACTTTAAATATTCTATTAAATAGCGGACATAAAAATATCAGGAAACATTAAAGGTGGCACAGATTGCAATTTTTTCATTAAATGTATAAATGCATAACATATTTTCACCGTAGTAATTGAAGTTAAAATAAGTGTAATAAATATGAAACTTCCTAATGTTAGAATGTGGCCTATTGCTCCTTTTAGTTGCAAGGCGGATACTGTCAGTTGCCAGAGAAAACGGTACATTGTAGCTATTGGGTTTCATATTCCGGTACACTCAGTGCGTCACGATGACAGCTAATGTACCTTCCTGAAGCTTTTGTCTAAATGGTTTCCCTATTGTGTTATTTCTAACTCGTGAAATAATGGATTCTTCGATCTAGATATCGATTTTATCTTTTATGTTTATAACTTCTGCATCTTTTTCCATCCTATTTATGGAGCCTTCAGAAAGTGCCGTTTAAAAAATTCAAAATTGGGTTTAAGTTTTAATTTTGTACTATTAAGTTAAGGCTTTATTTATGATTCAAAGCGCATATTTTTGAGAAATAGAGGGGATTCCAACTGATAATTGATTTCTGATATACAAAATTACTTGATACGATTACACCAAAGGCCTTCTGAGAACTCTTGTTACTCATATTCCAGTACGTTAGCGTATTTTCATATAAATCACAGATAGTGAAATCCTTTGAACTGATTATAACATTGCTGATAAAACGTCAATGCTTATGTGATATAATACAGATTCTATAAATACATTTTACGCTATATATTATAATGATACATAAAATAACGTTATAAAGTGCCTGCCTGCCTGCATTCCAAAGTAATATAATTAATTTATTCCTTTCCGGTAATAGATAAAGAAATTGTCTCCGTTTATATATATGACAACTTGCAATAATAGAGACGATTCAAAAACATTCGCTGGCACAACATTACAGGGTTCTGGGTTTTGTCTAGATAGTCGTGTTCTACCTATGAAACATACGGAAAGCCGGAACAAATCAGACAGCATATCTGTGATACGCGGAAGTGACTGCTGTAAAATCACACTTGTTTTCCAGCCCGAACGTGACTCAGTCATGATTAGCGGTAATATAGTCGCAAATGATGCATGCATGATATGCAAATGCAAAGTCAATATTAAAATCAAGCCATTTAGTTGTTTATTGCGCATAATTAAAAGAGACGTGTTGTTGCAACGTTCAACATTCTACATGTTTCGAATCCAGCTACACTTGTTATGGATTTCCAATTCAGTTTTATTATGAAATCATGTAAATGTCTATGTATTTTTAACACTTGCTACATCTGTATTGCTTCTCTTAAGCTGTTTATTACTTTGTATGACAGACTGATGATTAACACTCAAGATGACGACGTGTGCTTGGAAGTAGACGTAAAACAAATTTTCCTGAAAAGGTATTTCGCATAAACTTTTGCGGTAAGACAGTTAATCATATTTATTGTCTCACTAACCCAACAACTTACGGAGACTGGAAAGAAACTGTGTAAGTTAAAAAGTATAATCTTATCCACTTGGCATCCTATCCAATAGTATTAGCAGTTTCCAGTGGATAAGGACATACATGTTCGAGAGACACAAAGTCTACACGCTTAAGAAATCAATTTTAATTTTTCCGTCTGCCACCATATTTTTTATTTGTGCAACCCGACCGTGGTATTTAGTTGAAGTAGTCGAATGATTAATTAAAGTTAATTTACGGCATGCGAGCGACTACTTAACCGTTTCCTTTTTAGTCGCCATCGTAACTCATTCCTTTGGGGAGGTATGCTTTATGTCTCTCGAACTGTTTGTGGTCATATTTTAATGGATTTCTGCTGTTTTGTATCGCATTAACAAATTTACGGGCAAATCTTTAAATAAACAATCTTGATCTTAAACAGAACATGAACAAAAAAATTGAGATAACGAATATTTACATTTCAGTTCATTGTTTTCAGTAACCATTGAGAACGGAAAAAAATATATTGAATCTACTGCAAAACTATTTGTGAATTGGCCAAAAGACTAGTTGCATAATCCCATATTTTCTATTACTTTCATAAGAATTGAGTCTAATATCAGTCTTCGGCGATATCCAATGCGACATCATGATAACCGCCGTCGATAAAATTTTATAGCATTCCGTGACACGGTTCCCCGTATCGTTGTCAGTCGATAAGTCGTCCTCTTCGCAACGAAACCCAAATAATATCTTCTCAATCTTATGCCAGAATTATTTCGCTACTCCAAACTCTTAAACAAAAGTCGTGTTTAATCTAGGGCAGTATTTGAAAATTGTTAATGAACTGCAAACTAAAAAAATATCATGAAAATTATTGTATTTTCAGACAGGGGGTGAAAGAAATTTTATAAGAACACAGAGGTATTTCTTTTTCTCTAAAAAATAAAGCACTCCGTCATCATGTGCCTCATTATCGTTTCGTTGTCAGTCGATACGTCATCCTCTTCGCAACGGAACCCAACTGATTCTTACCAATATAATGTCGTAATCATTGAGCTAAATCCGTTTTATGATTATGAGATTTGATAGGCCTTTTTATGTAATCTTATGTTTTATCAATAATTGGAAAATAGATAACTCCTATTCAATAATATGAATTTTGCTAAATTCATATTACTATATTATTTAACTGGTATAATTTTCGATCTTTAATACGATGAGTTCTTCTCATGTATTATCTTACACCAGGAAAACGATCTCATATTCTTGCAATGATAAATCAGTGGGATGAGTCAAAGGATCTCTGAATCAATCGATAAAAAATAACGCCAGTATTTCCAATACATAGCGGTTCTTATAAATGACACGCCGAAATTACCACAAGCGTTGCGCATCTTAAACTAAATCTTAATTTGGTCAACGGGTATTTCAACTTTGTACCCATTGAAAAGTGGGGCAAAACAACGGTCCTTTGCATCCTCATCTCACTTGTCCCCTGACTCACTAATCCCACCCACAACAGTTCGAATTACTGCCCTCATTTCGCGAACGTTGGCCTAATCAATTCGTCATTATAATCACTGTGGCGTGTGAATAAAAACTGACACCCACACGCTTGTCGCCGAATTCGGTGCGAATAAAAACAACAATGCCCTAACGGTGAAGCATTGTCGAACGGCGGGAATATGTGTCAGCCGCGTAAACCATTGTGTCCGACAATGTCATCTGGTTCATTGTCAGCGCTTATTAATTAGCGATGTATGGACGCGAGCGCAGTTAGGGTTCCCTGTACGGCTTGTTGATTATGCACTAACGATTCCGTATTTGTCAAACGATTTCTGCTATTGTGAGATCTGCAGACTGCAGCTAATGAGTTATTTTTCGTGTCATTAACTTTATTTAGTGCAATGAACACAAATACAAAACCGGCCAAGTGCGAGTCGGACTTATACTATGGCAGCCTCACTTAAATATTTATTTTATTCTGTTTTTAGTATTCGTTGCTAAGCGGCAACAGAAATACATCTTCTGTGAAAAATTCAACTGTCTAGCTATCACGGTTCATGAAATACAGCCGGGTGGCAGACAGACGGACGGACGGACAGACAGACAGCGAAGTCTTAGTAACAGGGTCAGGTTTTTACCTTTTGGATACGCAACCTTAAAAACTTAACAACTTGGTAATTCTTTTCTTAAAATACAAATAAATTATCTATATTTTAAGATCAAAGAAACTCAACAAAGAAACGTGGATGAAGGGTACATTAAGAATGGTAATTATTTTTACGAAGAAAACTGGTACATAAAGTTGCATTCGCTTAAGATATTTGTTGAAATAAAATTATATGATTATGAAAAATGAAAGTATTTTTAATTTATTCTATTTTTGTAATTTAAGGCATTGTCATATTTTTCTGTTTACTCTTCTTAACAATCATAAGCCTAAAATAAATAACATTTCTAACGTCCGGCTCAAAGGACCAGTTTACAAATTTCTAAACATATTTGTGTCTGAGTAATTGTCCTGTTATTTTCTATTTAAATACAATGACGACATAAATTTGAAAGAATATCGCGTACAGAGGACAACGTGTTCAAAATGTAACCGTTCCCCGTCCACAACAGATTTTGTGATCTGTTACAGAAAATAAATTTGAATGCGTACCGTAAACTAGCGTAGTGGAGAGCTGGTATCGCGTTACAACTAGTTGAAGTGTAGGACACGATTTATACACGGTCTGTACATTGTTGCTAGTTTGAACAAATTGTTTCGGGCGCCGTTAGCCGGTAAATTAGCTGCTTGTCACTTACTACGTACTCTCACTTTACTGTTGTTCGGAGATCCTGTAACTTAATTTAAAAGTTTTCAAATACTCTTGTTTCGTTTAGCTACGTTCCTTCCTGATGTTCGTGCAACATGTTCTTTCGTTTCGATTCTCGTAAAGGACTAATGTGGAAAAACGGTCGATCTGGTTTTAATTTAACATCCTTGATTTGACGCCTAAAACATTAGGTTGAACGAAACAAACATACATTAACCTTTTATGAGAGCATCTACATTTCAGTTCCATATATCTCCACCAACGGACAATTTGAATGCGTGCCGTATTCAGAGTTGTATCGCGTTACGGCTAGCGGGAGTGTATGCGACACAATTTATTAAGCTCAATTATATTCCGAGACACAATCTTGCCTCTGTCTGTTTGCATAGAACTGTCGAGAACGTACCAACAACTTACTCTACTTGCACGTCAACTGTATAATAATTATAAATAAACCGTTTGCCGTTGGTTCTGTCACGTGTGAAATTTTAAAGTTTAATAACCGCCACGGCCCTGGCTTGGTTTAATTTGCTATCAGTGATAAGAACCTCTCTGCGACTAAAACATTCTCAAGATAATGCGACTATCGGTCACCCATCCAAGTACTGATTTAGCCAGAATTTGCTTAAAGTGGTTTATCGTTGCCAACTTGATAGCGACACTGTACAAAAACTTTTAAACTTAAATTATTTAATATATCACGTACATTGTCTTAAATGTATTTAAAATAACACATTTTATTTATCACGCTAATGAAAGATAACGATAAAAAAGTAAGTTTATTATTGCTCATTGAAGGAGAAAACACTTTTAAACAGATTAAGGAACATTTACAAGGGTTTAAAATTTTCCGACTGAATCGTTCCTGACACGACACTAACGCTGATTTATTTAATTGCGCCAATAAGATACCACGATGTAACACACTGGATACTTGGCGTTCATAATGTGTATTGACGTTATTGATAACATCGGGAAAGAGAAGTTGGTACGGGCAATAACCTCTATGTGAACTGAATTTTTATAAACGTTTCGTGTGAAAATGTTGCTAAGATTAACTTATTATTAGGTATTAATAGTTCAATAACCTTACGTCTCACTCCGAATTGTAAATAAGATTTTCAGCTTATTTTTGGTAGTTGATTAGTTGGTCCGAAACGCAGTAAAAATAAATAATTTCTAGACTTAGTATCATCACTAATTATAATATTCATTGTATTTTTTCCAGATACGAAAGGAATGAACAGGTTTTATTAAAGTAGGAAAATACCTAAGAAAAACTCACTGCTCAGTCTTTCTATTACTAGTTTTTGTACCACCTGGTTGATTAGAAGAGGTTTTCTCTGTAGATATAAATTTTCCTTTTGTATAATATGCAGAAGTTTGGTTTTACTTTTCTCTTTCGCTTATTATTTCCATTTGATAAATTTCTTGAATATGAGAATATTAAATAAATAATGTTGTATTTATGACTACATACAAACACACGAGCAAGCTGGGTTAGTCTTAAAATGCAGTGAGCAAAAAAGAAAGAGTGTTTATTTTAAACATATCATGCTGCACCATTGTAATTATCTTATCTGGAGATAAAACATTACTTTACTTCAAAACAAATATATTTTTATTTCACTTTACTCACTGCAGTAATACAAAAGACATAAATAAATATTTACAGCAACAAGTATAATACATTCATGTGTACGTAAGTTCTTCGATCACTGTAATCGTTACCTTCACGTTTTTAACCGCCACACGTGTCATAAACTGCCAGTGTTTTAAATTATGTTAGCGCGCAAAAACAAGAGTCGAGAGGCCGTTATTCTGTTTTACAATGATACTTCCCAGAAGACGAATGCAGCGGCTGTAACGGTACAGTCGGGCAGACACCGTCGGCCGAATGCAAAATGAATGCTGCACGGTCGCTCGGATGGAAGGGAATTGAGCTTGCACCACACCACACCACGCTATAGCATAGCATAGCATAGTAATGCGGATAACGTGTATTTGAAACTTATATTGATTTTTTTCCTCGTAATAAGTTGAGATTTAAGAAATGGGAGAAACTAAATAATACGTTAATAGGTTACTTAGAAGGTGATAAAATCACATGATTTAGTCTACTACACTCGTTACGTTACACTCGGTGTCTCTGTGTGAACACAAGTGTCTCACGAGTGTGAACAGTGGATATATTAATGTCCGACATTTAAGCCTCAATGTCAAATAGGCTAAACCTAAATTTACAACTTTCAAACACAGATAGCAAATATATGTTTGACTTTACTACATTTTTATTCATTAATCAATTTCATTTAAATACCTACATAATCTCACCGAAACAATCTAAAATGAAGTATCATCGCTTTCAATACGCATTAGTCCGTATCGAGTACATTTTGTTTTCAGTTGATTGGCATGCGGGTAAGGTTAACAGAACTGATATTTACCAACACGCAGCGTATTGATTTCCCTTCGAAGAGATAGCGTAATGAAAAACAAGTTATATTACTTTCCGAGAACTCGCCGTCGTCGGGGATTTCAGGATCCGCGTAATGGATAATAATATTTAATTAATGTACGTAACATTACTTTGCACGGTCTCTGCCTCTCTGGTGGCTTAGCGGATATACGTAGAGTAAATCAGGATTGGTGAGATATATTCTGTTACTCTGTAGGTGGTAGCTATTGCTGTAAGTGCTATGAAGTAATTCTCCCAATTCAGTAGAAGGGCGTGGTCGGTATCTGAAATGCACGCATTTTGCGAGTGTTGATTCAAACGCGCGGTGGTCTTGCATACCTTTGTTTATTCTATACGATTTTACTGCAATAATAAATACATTTTGAAAGAAGAACTAGTCGCTGTATAAATTAGGTTTATTTAAACCAAAGTGAATAAACCTAGAGATACTCTCTGTAGATGTCTCTATAGATGGGTAGACTAGACCGTGCCTTAGTTTTAGTTCTAGCTTGACTTTAAATTCTTAATAACACTATCGTTTTTTATGAAATTGTTTGTCAGGCTATGTAATATATAATTTGCAGTAACCGTATTATCGGCCATTTCATGCAGTTATCAGTAAAAAAACTAAACGTGAAAACCACTAAACCACAAGTCATTAAAATAAAAAGTTACTTGGTGACATCTGAAAGCGCTGTTCATTCGAAATTAACATTGTAAGCATTTAGTTGTTAGCGCAAGAAACATTTGTTTGCTGTTGTTGAAAATAAAAAGAGCATGTCAGTACAGATCTCTTGATGTGCTCGTAATTGGCTCCGTTGAACTTTTGAGCAGGTGCTTGACATTGAAACCGATCTGAGAGCCAAAAACTCTTTGAACGCGCGAAGCCGCGGAAAAGTGTTTAGAGTCATTTGTTCTACCGAATTGTAGTATAATTAAAGTTGCTGCTTACTGCTCTTTGGGTTGGGTTTAATTTGATTTGTACGCTAATTAATAATGGAGGAGATGCAAAATATATTTACGCTTACCCGAAGAAATTACGTATTTTCTATTTACATTATGCGACAAAACATAAGTACGCATTTTTATTAGGTGTAAACATAGAACTTAGCTTACAGCGAACTTAGGGTAAACTTAAAATTAAGTTCTGTCGACATTACGTGTTTATTAAATTCGTATGCTTCTTTTGAAATTTGCATTGTATATTCGTGCGAAAAATATATAAAGAATTATGTTTTTTATCTCCACCGATGAATAGAAATAAAATGAATCATAAAACAGAAATCGATAAATATAATTGTAAGCTAAATTCGATATGCACGTACCTAACGAATCGATTACCCGACGTATCAGATTCGTTGTCATCGCCTATTCGTGTATTTATGACGAAGATATAAAAATATAGACGGTGCTTAAAATACGGATGGTGATTTTTAAAGGTTATTCCAGCTAGTTTTTTTTACTCTCTTTAGTTATGCGGTGAGCGGTGGGTAGACGGATGATAGGTGGTTTTGAAAAGTAAAGTAAGATGTATGGGAAACTGTATTAGTAGTCTACACGCACAGTAATACTGCTATATAAAATTCACTATTTAACAACAATTAGTATAAAACAATTACTTTTGTTTCCTGGAAACAAAGCAAAGAAAGGACATTTATGCGTGACTGTTTTTCCCATAACTGCGTAAAATTGCGGCATCTATTCTCACTTGATCAATGGTGGATGCGCAAGAGTTGCGCAACAGTGCGAATATCCGAAGTGGGGGGGTCAATGCACCGGGCTAATAAAATGTCGCTTCGATGCGATTCTTTATTCTGCTCACTTGGCTCAGGTCCCAGCATCTTTCAAAGCTATTTGTTTTTTCCGTATTTAATTAAAAGAATTTTTGTTCTTTATTTCACATTGTTTTGTCATCTGACGTAGGTACTTTTATTTTATTGCTTGACGCAAACGCATGCAAGAAGTAATCCCGGAATGTTATGAGTTCGTTTACATTCGCATGTATCTACTTTATTTTATGACATACTTTAGAGAAGATGATGTTAAAAAGATTGTAAAAAGTCGCTCCCTATTTAATGATTAGGCACTTAAAGTTTCTATCGCATGGTGTGGTTTTTATGTGCTGTACATAAAAATCAAATTTATGGCGCCACACTTAAACCTAACGCCTTCATGCCCAAAGGCTCTATCGGAAGGTTGTTTTTCACAACGATCACGTTCGAAACCTTATCGTGGTTATTTGATAAGTAGATATTGATGTTTGCAATAAAATTATATCTGGACCATCTATCGTACAAAAAGTATCATGTTATACGGGTGAAATGTGTCGAATTATTTATTTTTTGCTAGTCTGATATCCCAGATGTTGTGCTGTTCTGGAACGTTTTTAAAGAGCGTTGTAGTGTTTCGTGTACTATATAACCATGTGCTCGACGAGTGTTGACAGTTTGGTTTGTCAGTGACAGCAGGCGAGCTACAAAACGAAGCCGCACAATACTTTCCATTATAAATATATACATAAGGGGCAATGTCCCTATATTTTATACGCTTAAAAATATAAACTCTCTATAAGCAACCTGGCGTATGCCCGTTTTTTCTGTATCTATGACGAAAATTTCGTTTTGAACTATCTGTTTATTCACTGTAACGCAAATGTAAATGACAGGTTACATTTTGTGAAAACCTTGTTTATTTTTTAACGTCACGTGAAAATATTATAGATCGTGCATGATTTAATACGAGAGTTCGGTCGTTGGCACATATTAGCGGCTTCCAAAACACTCGTTTCACGGCCGTTCGTTCACACAAAACTGCTAAATTCGTCGGACAAAGGTCAAAATACGACCGGATCCGACACGCGACCGATCGAGTTAACTCGTTATCTGATTCGCTTGTGATTCACTATATAAGTATATACCAGGGTTTTTATTCAAACAAGTGCGGTACGGTAATTAACGGAACAATTTTGTAATTTTACCCATGATGATTTAAAGTTACCGGCACACAAGTTCAGTCATATTATTAATTACATATTAGTGTAGTACTCACTCAATTAAGGTTTATGCATGAAGTTCGCTAAATGTACAAAAAAGTTCATCTATCTTAGTAAAGAAAAGAAACATCTTACCTCCATGGCTCGTGAACATCTTTCTTTTACGATCATAATCATAATTGTAAACAAGCATGCAGCTCATTCGATGGCAAGGATCCACTGACTCCGCAAACTTTGTACGTCAGTAACAAGTGTTGTTTAACTTATACATTAAGTCACAAGTGCATTGTTCCTAACTGGAGACTTAGTAAAAGTTAGAGCATGTGACGTGCGACGTGAGAGTTAGCTCTCTGTATCTATGATTCATTGTACTGAGCGTAACCACTAACTCTTACTTTATTTGTTACAGGTATGTATCAGAGTTTGGCGAACTTGTAACATGCGGACAAACTAGAGTCCGTTATCACAGCGGATGTAATGTAAGCTATATACTCGCAATTATTTCAAATAGAATTAGCTATTCTTTCTGATTAATACTCTAGACTGATTAGGAGAATGGTGTAAAGACTTGGAACTACCGAAATATGTTTTTCGGTTTAACTACATTATCTACATCATTATCTCCACAAAATCGTCAAACTAAATTTTTTTACTCATTTTATCTTTTAAAAATTGTTCCGCAATTGCGCTTTACGTATATTCGTATACGCGGATAAGTACCGAAAATCCAATATGCACTAAACAAAAAGGTGTAGGTTATATTACAGGCTGTGGTTACATTACAAATGCACTCGATTTGTCCGTCGTGCCGTCTGGAATCGATCCGTGGTGCACACATCCACGGCTCACGTGGCCTGGTGACAGGGATATTTATGGGAGGGCCCTGCGGGAGTCCTGTGGACAGTGCTACTTGCCAGACAATGGACATTTTTTACTCATATGAAATTAATATGTAATGAAACTTTTTGTGCAGATAAACTTAGTTTATAACTCGAGTTTGATAGAACTTACGCTGGTGCGTAGTCAAGCTATATTGCTTTTTATATAAAGTGCACATGCAGGATTACTTAATATTCAAAATCCATCAGTTCTTTTTAACAGTAATAGAGAATATAAAACACATATAACATAAACTGCATGCTCGCGTTACATCAATACCACAAAAAAACAATTTAAGTTTTTAGTGGGCATGCGCTGTACCGGACATGAATGCACAGGGCTGCATAAATCACGTGTGTCATTAATTTCACGGCGATGGCAGGGCGGGGCGTCATTACCATTAGTACTATCGTGATTGCAGAACGGCTAATAAAGTTAGTGTTTGCTTCCGTCAACGGGCACCGGCTACCGGGCGTTGCCTGCATTTCTGTTATTTACTGCCGGTTACCTATTGAAATTAATGTCGGGCTATCTATTTAAATTAATGTTTGAAATGTAACCATTTTTAGCTTTTCCTTACATATTCTGTCAGTTTACCACTTTTACAGAAGCACTGAATTGAAGCACAATTTAATGATGGGTTTATAGTGGATATTTTGTTACATTTCGTTTTGAACAAATGAAATTACTTTAAACATTTGAATAAATTTAGACTCAATAGAATCTAAAGTTTGTTTTTTAATGTTGAACGATATTGTTGCATATGCAACAGTGTTGCAATAGCGTTTCTTTTGGGTATTATATTAAATAGAGGCGACATATTTTTGCGGTTTTGTA
>DWFC01000067.1:0-14791 GCA_018247075.1 Hasora chromus | reverse complement strand
TTAACGTGCATTATATTAATAGCAAATTTATTGAACAATACGCAGTTTTTCCTTAAATATTCAAATCTACATCATTAAATATATGTACTGTCTAAGTATTTCTTTTTTATTCTACAAACTACGCATATCGTTACAATATCGTAAAATTTGGAAGGGTTAATATATTAGGGAATTGATGAACTTGTTTCAACGCACATGCCGAGGAGGAGAGGGTCTGATCGTCCACAGTGACAATGTTTATTGCATGTGACGGTGAGACGAATATAGTAATAATTTAAGCCTCGCAGAACATAAACGGTTATTGTTAAATGCAGTTGTGATTCAGCAGATAATAATTATTATCTGAATAAACATGGTTAAAACAAAGTGGGTTAGCGTTATTTTAATGTTTTGTAAAATAATTTATATTCAGGATAACAAGAGTATAACTAATATGGTCGATGGTGTGTAATTTGCGTGATGTGTGTGTACATATGGTCTTCAGCTTATAAATTAGGATCATACTTAGGCGTCCATGAATTCATATTATCATTAACACTAAATGATTGTGACAATGCGCACGCGCATATGCGTTCTATGCTCTGAATACAATGTACCGACGATTCGTTACCATAAGTTAAACATTCGGCCTTTTTATTGTGAGTAGTACACGTAAATCTAAAGTTAAGTTTATTATTTTTCCAATTAAAAGTTAGTTTAAAACTTCAAAGCGACTTCAAATAGTTTGTTACTGAAGAGACGAATTCACTAAAATATTTTTATTAAACTGTATCAAGCTAAATTTAAAAGTATGATTGTTTGTTACAGAAAAGTGCAGTATGATGTTAGTTTATATTGAACAAAACCGGTACCGACAATTCTCAGTAACGACTGCGGGATCGATAGAGTAGTATAGTGTAGCTGTAGACGCAGGTTAGCGACGCGTTAGCGCACTGGTGGTGTGGCACAAACATTGACTAGCGTACGATTTGTGTGGTTCTCTTTAAGGCTGGAATGTTAAGGAATATTTTACTTTTGTTGTTGTGTAGTATAAGTTTAGGTTACTATGTTGCTAGCATATTTGATATGCATCAAACGGAAGAAGTCGCACTGCTTACTGTGGTTAATTGAGACGTCACCCTAAATAAATTAGAGGCAACACCTGAAATGACGTACTTTAAAGGTATACATTTTTATATTTAGTTTTATTATACTTTCATTTGTCATTGTTCGCAGTACTCGAAAAGTGTGGTTAATTTTTTTTATTTTAACCACCCTAATAGGCTAAAATGTACTGGAATTATCAATCAGTAAACAGTAGTGTGTTATTAGATATTTTTGATTATATGCTGAACCGGCTCTTCTTTTCTTTAATTTTTTACGAAAACCTTTATATTTTTGTATTTGAAGACCTGATAATGACTAGTTTTGTTTTATTGTTTTGTGATGTACGCCGAAACTATTGATTTTAGAAAATTATTGTAAACACATATTTAGTAGGAAATTTTTTCTAATTTAATTATGTATTCGGATTTTTTATCGTGGAGTGCGTCAGAAAGGCATCGAAAAACTGTAAAAAGACGATACTTTTTCAATATGGCGGCGTGAGCGGCAAAGATTCGAGGTGACAACGTTAAAATTCTACAAAATACACCCATTTTCAAAACTTCCGAAAAACTGTCCAGGAAAACTATTAAATGAATGTATGTTGCAGTAAAAGAAAAACAAGGAGGTATATTTTTAGCGACACCATATTATAGATGGTAAAAACATTAAACGATTTAGATATAAGCCTGTAATATGATTGAAAATGTGTTATTAATGCCACAAATCCCCAATGAAATTGATGAATACCTATATATTTAAAATAACATCCAATAATTATAACATCAACCGCAGAAGGCCTTAAAAGACGGGAACGAAGAATGGTAACGTCTGTAATTGCGAGTGTAAATATATGTGTAGATGTAGACTAAATCCTGATAGAATCCTAGAATAAGGACAACATATAGAATTTATACTTCTGCAAAACTAGATGTAATTAACTTACGTAATTAACTAATAAATTATTATATAAAAATTAAATATTTTAGATGTAGATTTAAGTGGTCAAGTTCAAATTAATGTCATACAAAACAACGAGCGAATGCGTACTAGTGACCAATAGCCCTTAACCATCAGTTACACTTTTGGTATGTTTCTTGCGTCCATTCCCTATTCTTCGACATTTTCGTAATTTGCAAATTTCCTCCTTACAAAGAACAATCGGCTAAATTACAATTAACATCAAGGAGCACAACTAATAAAAAATCAACATTGTGCTATTTGCATTAAGATTGAATGTCTCTAAGCGTGTAAGTACTTATTAAATTCAACTATGTACTTAGGACCTGTTCAGTTCAAAATATACTCTTTAATCTATGGAAAAAACTAGCAAATTATGAAATATGTCCAAGTTAGACAGTTCTCATATTTAGTCGGAACTATTGCTCGCAATGCTACGGAGGAAATAAACAAAAGCCGACTGGTGCGCGGCAGTGGCCACCGGTATGCATACTCTGAAACAAAATGTACAAGCAATCTGGTGGTTTGATAAGTTATGATGAGCAATACCAAAAAAGTACAAGTGTTGTTTACTTAACTGCAATAATTTAATATGTGGAAAACGGCAGCATCATATCACACAATCAAAGGAATTCGATTGTTATTCCAAATACGAGTAATTTTATGAACATAACATTGTTTAACTATCCCATTGCATAAGTTTTATGAATTGTTTATGGAGTGGACTAATTCATTTGATATTAATTAATTAAACAAGTGTTTTTATAAACCAATCGTTTTATTTGCTATTAACTACTAATTACAAACACTTTCCCTAATCACGATTTGTGCATACATTTTCCTCCCCTTATTTCGTAAAGTGTTTCTGTAGAATGTCTTAATTAATACAATAGAGTTTAATTTCATAGGTTATACTGGACAAATATAAACATCACTCGTTCTCGGTTAAGGTGAGCTGGGGTAAGAGCGGACGAATTTTGGATCGTTTGAAAAGTTGTTGTTAAAACTAAATTTTTTCGACATCTGTTTCAGATAAATTATTAAGATAGGATGCAAAGGTTACTTTAATAAACGTATCTTATATTCATATTTCGTTTGATCTTGCAAGGCCTATAGTTTCTGATTTTTACGCATGTAAAAACAAGGCTTACTTTTTATGCCAATGGAAAAAATTCGAATGGACCTTTAAATTTACTATTGCTGTGAGAATATTTCAGATTTTCACCAGACAAAAAGCACACAAATTTTGTAAATCCACCATAACACATGTTCGGTTCGTTAAAGCGGCTGGCGGGAAATGAAGTGCGATGCAAAACAAAACGGTGTCGTACACAATGTAACCACCATTAAAAATATGATCGCATTTGGGAATTTTTTTATGTATACGGTTAGACGGTATACCCTCAACTCACCTTGAAACTAACAAATAATAATAATGTATACATTAAAAAAGACTTATTTTTTAAATTAATGGTCTTTCCTTTTTATTTATTTATAAATAGGTTAAACATCTATGATCTGTATTTAGTTATGTACCTCTCGTATGTGTCTTAGTGTAAATCTTAATAATAATTGTCAGAAAAAATTATTGCGTAAACACAAAAATATATTTTATTTTGGTTCTGTTTCATTTACAAACTTTAAATCACATTCTATCTCATTTTTTAAGTTAATTATTATATAACATCTGATTTGAAAGGTTTTTAAAGGAATAAAATAAAGTCTACTTATTACATAGTCAAAATAATTTTATTGATTGGAAAGTAAACCAGAAATACAATGTTTCATTAAAATCTAATACATAATAAAAAACTTATATTCTAATGTTAGTATTGGTGTAAAAATCAACTTTTAATTACTTCTAACACATAATAGAATGTCATCTCTTGATCACTGTAAAAGACAAAACTAGAAGATAACCAAGTCAGGTTTTAGTAGTTCAAATTCCATGTGGTCAGATTTATCTACGAATGGGATTCTACTTTCTTTATCAGTTCTGATTCTGTAATCAAAGTATACAAAACAATTTAATTTATGTAATAATTACAAATAAGTTGTGATTTGCTTAAATGCCAAATTAATAATATAATAAACTGTAATCAGATTTAAAGACAATGATGGCACTGCAAGTGGCTCAGTGGATACCAATGTGAGCATTTGCATCAAGCCATGCTTGCAGCACACTTGACAGCTATTCAGTTTCAATTAGATTATACCCAACTTCATAATTATTTCCATTTAACAGCCATATGATGTAGGGCTTTTTACAATACATGTATAATTAGTGTGACAGCTAATGAATTGCATTAACAATACAAGCTAATACACAAATAAAGTGCATCAAAATGTAAAAAATAAATTGAATATAAACAAAATATTATTTATACAGATATTTCTGTAAAAAACATATATGATATATCAAATGCTAATGTGCTGCTTAAGCCTACGAAGTTCAAACAATATTTAAATTACTTAAAAAATAGGAAATGTATTTGTTAATGATTAAGTATAAAATATCAGACCTTATTTGGACGGATTGATTTTTGTATTAAAAATATTTAGGTATTATTAAGCATAGGAAACTTTTTGTTCGTATGCTTCATCCTCATTCCAATATTCTTGATCGGCAAAAGTGACATGACGCAGCTTGCACCAGCGGGCTCCAAATCTCAGCATAATTATAATGACCATAAGTACAAACAGAGAGAGCACCGCCACAGCTGGATACATCATTAGAAAAGCCATTTTAAATGTCACTTTCTCTCTTATGTAGTTCTAGATATTCTTGTGAAGAGGTGAGAGGCTGCTGGGAGACAGAGGGGGGCACTTCAGAGTGTTTGTGAACCTCGTGGTATGCCTCGCTGTGGTAGGGGTGAACGTACTGCACTGGCTGGTACTGACTCTCTAACTCAGTGAAGTCTAAAGGTGGCTGTTTGTGTGGTGTGGCCGACCATATAGACACTATCCAGCGGTTACCTGCAGTTTCAATAAGTTACAAGAATAACAGATTTAGAAGTATAGTAAAAAATACTCTAACTAACATTATTTGTATAAACATTAAGCTTTTTCAACTGACCTGTATGCCTGTCCAGCCAGTAGTCCGAGTACCTGGAGCAGCAGCAGACAATGTTCAAGATCAATATGCAACCGAAAATAACCGAGCAGATTGCAATAGTAATGTAGAATGGGGTAAAGTCACCAACTCTGGAAATGATGGGATTTATAGCTTTGTATGTTCCATTCCCTGTAAAGTAAGTTTGAGGTTCATTTGCCGACATTTTCGATTACACCTGTTGGAAAAAAAGAAATAAGTGAACAAGTATGGGATAGTTCCCGTTGTATGTCATTAATGAACTTTTCAATTGAGCCTTAACATTCATGCCGCTTGTTTAGGGCGTGGTATACATAATTTATGAATGATCAATTTATAAGGAATAATAATCTGTTATTAGTCTTAAAGTAATAAATAAGGAAATCATAATCGTTAAATGTAATAACATTTACCTGCAGATGAAAATTTAATTTAGATATTTACGAACACAGAGACGCTTGAAGTATGTAAATACAGTTTAACTTACTAGTGCCGTTGCCGTTCCTCTTTTTAACGCTGTTAGGGTTGCCAGATATAATATTTAAATTATATGTACCATAGACCAAGAGTAACATTATGTACTGGTTAGACTCAACGAGATGATGTTTTTATGGCAATGTGCGGAATATGGAGTATAGAGGCAAGGAGTACCGTGGAAAAAGTGTCCAGCTAAAAGCAATACATTAAATGTCAAGATTTCTCCACAATAGCGTTAGTGGCCCGAAATTGTAGGAAATGATGGGTTCGGATTTGGGTTGCGCACTAGTCCAAAATGAAATATACGTAATGTCGAAATCGATCTAGCCATTTCCATTTTTTTTAGGCAATGTTGGCGCAATAATTTCGTCCTAGTACACCTAGCACTGCATCAGTTAGGGTTGTAACTTATTTTTTTCCAAATTAGATCGACGCGATGAGACTGATTCACGATTTAAATTTTTTTAGATTTATAATTAATGTTGATTAATTATAAAGGTAATAACTGCGACAATAATGTGCAAAAATAATATATGCATACCATATTTGCCGTCGAAACCGAAGTAGGCAATGTTACAGTTTTGTGGCCCTACTTTCCCTACCGAAAATATCTTTACATTCTAATTATATAGCAGATTTAATATACGTTCTATGTTCACAACCGTTGCCTGCAAGTTAAGGCGTAATATGCTACCGGAAAAAGTTGAAAAAAATAATAATATTGGGAATTTTTTTACCAAAAACCTATGGCAAACTTGTAGCGTTTTACATTACAGATATGCTATGCTTGAGTATTTATTTATTTCTTCTACCTAACTAAAAATTATTAAGGATGAAACTCTCTTCTACTTAAACTCTACAAGTTGGATCAAAATCCTCGCTAAGTCGAAACCTCTTTAACTCGAATTTTCTGGCGTCTCCCTTGAAGTTTGACTTATAGAGATTCTACTGCATAAGTCCCGTGTTGTTGATGTATTTTAAGTCAACACTAAGCAACAAAAGCTTTATTGGACGAATACAGTAGCCCTTAGACAGTGCAATAGCAGCACTAAAAATAAAGAAATAAATCGGACTAGACATTGACTTAACCTAGTACCTATTATTCAAGTAAAATATTATCTGTTTGAAGTCGGTGCCATGCCCATACATAACTAGAAAGAAAAAGGAGATTATCGACTTTAGTGATATAAGTATAATTTATATAATGACACCTGCTCCTATTGGTTGTTTAGCTAATTGGTTGCTAAGCACGGAACGTACGAAGCCTATTAAACCATTTTCGTATGGTATCAACTTCAAATAGATCAGGCGATACCTAGCATAAGCCTAGCACAGCAATTATATTTTACTTAAATAATGGGTAATAAGTTAAGACAATGCCTAGTTTATTGTACTTCCTCCTGATTACTTGTGTTTTCAGAGCCAATATAAATATTCTTTTCTGGTATAATAAAATTAAAACAACTGCGTTGAATAAAATTTTTATTTTATTGAATACACTGAGAAATATTAAAAATTAGCACGAGATCTAAATCTAAGACTGTAAGCTGTTAAAACACCGAGATTCATGATTACATTGAGAAAAGTTTAAACTAAACATTTAACAATTAAAAGTTACGTTACTGACTAGATATTGCCGTTGCAAATTACTTTACGAAGCTGTAACACGAAATTTATCAAAACTAGGATTACTTATATCGAAATTCCATTAATTCATATGGTTGATTAATTAAATTGTTATGTAATTGCTATATATATTGTGAATTATTGTTACATATTTTCTAGTTTACACAAAAAGCTGAAGTCACATTTCAAATTTTTATGAATTGATGTTATAATATAAAATTTTAAATTCAAGTAGGTAGGTAATAACTTCACAATATAATTTTAAGACATGTCTTTATAATTATATATCTAACATCGATTATTTACTTGATATAAGTATGTAATAAATATTGTTACACAAAACATTTATATATAACATGAAAAAAATCAAAGTTATCTATTTATAAATGAAAGCACTTCATCTGTTAAAGCTATTCTACGAAAAAAAAAAATGATTTATAATAACTTGACAAATGTTAAACTATTAAATATTGGTACATATTTTCTAGTGTTTGCAAGTTGTAACTACTGTTGAATATTAGGTACGTACATTATATTACGCTTATTAGGTGAAGGGTAATTATATTAATCAGGAATATCAGCATAGATTTTCTAAAAGTTACATGTTCACACAGAAAGCTTTCAAAAGTTATGTCTTTTATTTCTATTATTGATTATATAATATTAGTTAATATTTTTACATCCAATTAATTGATCAAGTGAACTCTCAAAATGTATATTTTTAGACACATAACTACAATTTATCTATCATCTATTATAGTATAATAATAGGTATTGTAAAATGGTAAGCCTATAATATAAAATAAATGTTGAATTGCAAAAAATACACTTTTCACATGTACACTCATAAAATTACCAAATATCAATATATTTTTATTAAACATTGTGGGCAAACTTGCATAAACATTTTAAAAACCTAAATCATTTTCATATTGAAATATATAATTGATTATAATTTTTAACTCTAGTACCTAAACCACTTAGATATTCTGAATAATTGTTTTGCTTATATTCACATAGATCTATACAGAGGGACATAGATCCTACATAACAATGCCCCTTTGCAATAATTTAATGCAAGATTTTAAAAGGGACACATAGCAAATAACATGAAGAATGTATTAAATTATTTATTCTGTTATTCGTTGGATACCAGGTTTGTTGTTTGAAAATCTATGTAAAAGGAATAGGTACGTTGGTTATAGAATGTAGGTATTACTAGTTGGTACAAGGGAAATGGGCTAAAGAACAAATATTATGTCTGTTGGACTATTATTGTTATATTGGAATAAAATCATATGGTGACTAGAGCCCCTTTAACAGTGTAAAGTGACGCTGGTGCACAGGACTAAAAGGAGCAACAGGTGTCGTAAAGTATTGCTCTTTGGCCGGCCAGTTAAGGCAGGACAAAGGCGGAGTTGGGTGGGGATTCGTTCCTCTTGGTGTCCACACCAACCGGCTTATAAAGGCAAGTTCGAGTCGAGGAACCAAGCTTCTCTCCCAGGAATAATTGGGTCTATGGTTTCCCAAATCACCTACAAGTTAAAAGAAGCTGCCCTGTGGGCACTATATCTATTATTACAAAGTGTTGCTACAAATAATATGTTAAAAGTAGATAATGACTAGACATAGTGTATATTACTATTGGAACATATGAATTAGTTGCTATATGTTTACGCAGACACGTATAATACATCTCTTTAATATCTTCGTCAGTATTAAATAGAGAAATTATTTCACTTGAGTAACTTTATTATAATTTTAAGATAGTACATTTATAAACACATAAGATTATTATTAAATTATTATATAATAAATATTTTATGCTAAATATTGATAATACTGAAAAATAATGTTTCCTTTATTAATTTCTATTAATGAATGATTAAAAGATTACCTACAACACCAATAAGAAAAAACTAATTGTATTTGCGAACAATCTTTATAGATTTTTACGGAAATACTTCTAACTACTTACAAGTCCATCAATAAAGATCTCGTTACTTTTTAAAGATCTTTGACACGTGAGCTATCACCCAATGTAGATTCTGTTTTTAATTTGGCCTATTTGGTTGAGTGTACATACACAATATTAACAAGCCCGAGATTCTGACTGTCCAGGATACTGGAAATGCATGGCGATAGAAATTATTTAGTGTGTTTATACTAACAGGCTGGTTATATTAACAATAGCAATATTTCGTTATTTTCTACTGTTAGTTAATTAGATGTTACTAAAAACACACAAATACAATTCATGGATTTTTACGTACTTATATCTTGACCTTTTTAAAGTCAATTCGTATGTTTCTTTAATGGTTAGTACTCATTGATGCCCGGCTTATTTCATCAGCTTACGAGACCGTTTTAAGTCTCTTATTTTGAGTAGTTCTTATATAATTCTACGAGTAGGTACCTACTTTATTAATGTAGTAAATTGCTTTGCAACAAAAATCATCAAATCGTCTCTTACAACTCACAGTAATAATATAACTTAAGATCTATTTTATGGTTGCATTTTATGCACACCTTCAGCTTTATCGCGCTCTTTCAGCGCCATTGTATATTTCAGTCCTTCTTTTGGTTTTATCCTTCGTGCGAATAACAGTATGTATGTAGAATACTTTGTCTGTGTTTCGATTATTTTGCAGGTCATATGTGGGCATAAATACTCAAAAGGTAATATAAAATTTTGTGTATCAAATTGTTTTTGCCGTCAATTAAAATCAATCAACATATTAAGATGTCTTGAAAATAGTATATCAGATCTAAAAACGATTTAAAAAAGTATAAAGGTAAGTCATCTGTTTAAAGTCCTCGGACCGCTGCAATATTTGTGAGCCAATCATCGAAAGATTCGGGCACACCTAACATTCGCATGTATTCGATTGTCCTACCAAGCCAATTTGCGGTGTTAGGCGTCTCAGGGGTAAAATACATTGACAGTAATAAAGCTCCCCAGAGATCGACATCAAGAGGGTGTCCATCTAAACTTTCTCTCGCTGACGCCCGAGCCCGGTCTCTGTTATTCGCTGAAAGATGAGCAACACTGACTATAGCATGCATGTTTCCAATTCGGAAAGAATGTTCAGTGTTTTCTGCTAACATGATGGCTTTATAAGCGCATATGGTCGCGACTCTTGCATTCAACAGTGTTTCGCTTTCACTAGATTCCTTTAGAAAAAGCTGAGATAAATAATACCACAGCATTGCGTTATCAGGATGATCAAATAGGGCTTCTGTCATTATATTCACGGCTAGTTCAAATTCGACTCGACAAATAACCTGTGTCACAATGAAGTTTATATCAAATCCAGCAAATTTTTCACCTTCATATTGTCTTAAGTCGTCAGGAAGCTCATCTTCTTCGTCATCATCGATCGCGGGAATTATAAAACCAAAGATGTTAAGTGGTTGTGGTTTTTTTGCCAGTCGTGCAGCTTGAAACAATAATTTTTGCGCTTCCTCTATGCCTTTCATTTTATACATAACGTTTGCCATAGATACTAATATATCAATTTTTTCTTTCTTTTCTTTACAGAAGAGATACAGCGCATCTGTATACATCGAAAATGATTCCACCAATTCTCCCATTTTATAAAGAGCTCTAGCAAGTTCGCTTGTGATTTCTAAATTAGTTTCAGTGGCTGCTCTGTAAATTGTCACTGCTTCATTGTAGTTGTGCGATTGCATAAAAACTCGGCCACAGTTAATGAGTATGATATTTTTATTACCGGGATCAACCTCTAAGACATATGCCTTTTGGAAATATGTTGAGGCTACTTCTAACTGCCCCTTTTGCTGTTGAAGGTATCCGAGAACATAGTAAACCCAAGCTTCAGAAGGCTCCTGTGTTGCGTACCATTCCATTATATCAATTGCATGTGGGACTTCCTTGAATTCGTCCATAGTATATTCAAAAGTTGCATATCTGTCATCGTTTTGTACAAGTGTAGTGCGATATTTCCATTCGCGATAATCTTCATCACTCAGACGGTAGTTGCCAGCTTGCGCAAATACCCTGATATCCTCATCTTGAATTAATTCAGCCAATGGACCTTGACCGATCCAACATTGAGGATAGGATGGTAAAGCACTTTTACCACGAGAAAAGCAAAAGTTGGCAAATTGTGTTTGTTCCAGTTTTAGGTACACCGCACCCAGGTTGCACCAAACTCTAGGCACTGAAATATCTTGGGCCAATGCAATAGCTTTAATAAAGCAATACTCAGCAAATTCATGCTTGTCTAAGAAATAACTTGTTTTACCAAGTAAATTCCAATTTTCCCAAGATGAAGGCGTAATTCTGACAGAAATCACTGAAAGATTGTGGGATATATAGCACAACTGCTCGAGGTTTGTTGCATTATAATATGCAAGGTATGCAGTGGCACATTTGTGTATAGCATACGGGTTGTGTACCTTGGCACCCAAAGTATAATAGTCAATTGCTAGTTGGTACATAGCAATCCTAGTTTTCTGTACTAGTTCTCCTTCTTCATACAAGTAAATAAAGCTGAATGCGTTTGGTAGCCTCGTTGCGGATATGAACGCATCCCCAAAAAGTAACCAGAGGCCTGAATCATTAATTCCAGTAGATAGTATTCTACTAAGAAAATCTGCACAAGATTGGAGGTTATACCTGGCATAGTTATAAATCTTAGCTTCAAAATTTTCATGAGAGACGTGTAGGAACGCTTCTGCAATACCTTTTATGGCCATAAGATTTTGAGGCTGTACCTGAAGCACTGTATCAAATACAGAAATGGCCTTTAAGTATCTCCGTTGCGCAGAGTATACACAAGCAGCCCTTGTTAGACAATAACATTTTGCTGATATGTTTTGTTCAAAGGAAAGAGCTCCACGATAAGCCTCAAGTGCGGCGTCGTACAATTGTCGCATATGGTAAACATCCCCCAACCATATGTATATCGAAGCATCTTGCGGATCCATACTAAGAGCATTATGTAAATTTATTAATGCATTATCCAAATCACCAATCTTGAAGTAAAGTTTGCCTAATTTACAATAAATCCAACCCAGTTTATTAATATTCATATTTTGCACCATTTGCAGGAAGTCGATGTGGATATAATCAAGGCTTAGTCGATCGTATATATCACTCAAGTACTGAATTGTAGACTTATTATTTTTATTAAAACCGAACGCTTTTTCAAGGTATTTTTTGGCTTTATGTAAATCTATATTACATAAATAGTAGAAAGCTCCTAAATTATACCATGAGGTATGTGCGTCTGGATACAATTCAGCGGATTTTATTAAATTAGATTCGGCCTCATCAAATAACTGAAGATACCAGTAAGCTTTTCCCAATAATGAATAATTTACTGCATTTTCCGGGCAATTTTGTAACACAGCAATCGCCTCCCTAAACTTCTCTGCTTTCATTAGTGAAAGGGCTTGAAGCTCCATCCGATACTCCTCAGATATTCCCATTTCAATAAATGTGCTTTCTGGCACATTATTGACATAGTTATATGATGTTACGAGTGCTGAAAATTCATTTAAACCAAGTTGTGCTATCGGAATGTCTTTCGCAGCAACAATAGCTTCCATAAATTTTTTTTGCTTACTTAGCGACAAAATTAAAAATCTTGACAATATCATGTTGAAATTGGGAGTGGTTTCGTATATACGCCGGCGTATATGTTCTCTAAAGTAATGTATAAATGTTTCGACTGCTGGCCAATTTTCCAGCATCACTGAACAGTCTATTATAAACCGTACTTCAATGTCTTCAAGGGGATCAGTATGAAGTACTCCTATACAATTCAAGAAAGAAGTTAAATAGTGTCCCTCAGTGTATAACACCATGCAAGCTAGTAAACGTGCCCATTTCGAATGTTCTATCCCCGCAATAAGATCACTTAAGGAAATATTGGTATAGCTAGAGTCAAAAAAAGAATGTGTTTCAATAAAGTATTTACATAAAACCTTACATATCCATGCCTTGACAGGATTATTATGAAATAATTCGATTTCCATGATTTTTTTTACAGTAATAGAAAAATCAGTATGTTGTTTAATAATATTTGCAAGTAAAAGTTTTAGGTTGTCGCGTGGAGTACGGTTACTTAGTTGATTCAAAGCTTTCGAAACAGCGGATATGTCATCGCTGCTGCAGGGGACGTCGTTCTTCAAAAGTTCTACAAGATGTCCTCCGGCAATTTCCTTTAATTGTAAATTGACTTGTACGCCTATATACTTTATCAGTACACTAATAGATTCTTTGTCTTTTGAAAAAGAACCAAGTTCGTAGATTCTCTGGAGAATGTCGATTGCTTGACTTTCTTCAATTCGTAGTTTAAGAATTTCTGAATAGACAATAAACAACTTTGATTTAGAAGATCCGTTATCTTTTGTTTGATAGTAATCTGCAAGACCTAACCATGCGAGCGGTTGCTCTGGATTAATCTTTATAGCCTTTTTAAATATCAAAGGGGTTCGATCAGAGTTATAGTAAGATTTGCCGAGAATAACTAGCGCAGTATAATTACTTTTGTTTTTTTGAAGCACTTTTTTACAAATTTCTTGTACTTCGTCGTATTTTCTTCCTTCGAGTAATTGTCTTGCTTCTGATAACAATGTATCAACATCTCGAATCTGTCAAACAAAAGATGTGATTAGTATATGGCATCTTCTCAAAAAGAGTTATTATTATATACTTATATGATATTATTTATCCTGTACCTAAATATAAAAGTTGAAAAGGGTAACATGATAAAGGATATAAATGAAAACAATTGATTAATTATACATTTATTATTTGTATTGAAGAAATTTTTACGACAGTGTTAGACCAAAATATATTAAAATTTATTTAATTATCGTCTTTGTATCTGTTCTGTATTTTACGAAATTTATTGTTTCAAAAGTATAATTGATTGTATAAAAAGTCGCCCCTTATATACTACATACCCTAATTTGTTTATGTGAAATTTATTATAAATATAATCGCTAGTTTTAACATGGCTTAAGTAAAATAGTCCGCCATAGGTCGGCCGGCACGGCCGCTTATAGGTCCGATCAATCACTACAAAATGGCGGCGGTCTAGAATTATCCATGCCCTGGAATCAGAAAGAGATAGGACTAAAACATTCGTATTTAAATTATACACTTTTTCATATTGTGGATTACAAATTAAGGTAGTTAACATAAAAAAAGGTTACAAGGATACCGTATGTCCATTACAAACATTACCTAAATAATAAAAATGGCCGCGGCTTCTATTATTATATATCACTATTTTTCTAATGCAATCAATGCTTGAATTTATCAAAACAGATATGTTATTTGTCTTGTATTTACAATTATAGCTATAGACCACATATAAAACACTGGACCGCAGCCATTTTGAAATATCGATCCTATCTGAACCAATCTACCTCCACAAAAACACACACGTTTTGAATTGCTGTATTAAATAAAGAATATTTATTTGACGATGAGATAGACAAGAAGGAGAGAGAGAGAGAGAGAAAGATAGAGAAAATTCTGGAGCGGTCTGGAACGAAGACATTTTGAAAATATCG
>DWFC01000066.1:0-14798 GCA_018247075.1 Hasora chromus | reverse complement strand
CCATAAGACTCCAGGCGCAATATCCTCTAACATCAACGCCATCGTCAATTGCATCCAATACAGCCGTAAGGTAATTTCTAAAATAACGGACTCTGGCGACATCGTTGAGGCCAGTTAGAGTTGATACTCCGTTTTCAGTTACATAGATAGTCGGATTATTATATGTGTTCTTTATGTGAACTAAGAGTCTGTGAAGGCCTGGACCATACTCCTGTAATTAAGAAACCAAGTGCTACACAAAAACTGCCTCAAAATGAAGCAGGTCTGGTGTCGGTAAATGACGTCTGAATTAAATAGCAAATTCTATTTTTAAATCTAAACCGGCATAATTATCTGTAAACAGGTATTTGTGCTCGTATAGAATTGTTCAAATTGTCAGCAAATAAAAACTTTTTCTATTCAGCAGAGTTCAGAGTAGCAAGATCAATCCTTATTGGCAGATTAAAATTTTGATCTCTAACCCTGATCTGACTGATTTGTCTGACAACTCGTTTTTTCACCAAGAATATCTTGATACATTTTTGTCTGTCAAGTACTTAGTTGATTTATTATGTTTGGAACAGGCCTAGCAAAGATGGTTGCACTTACTCTGATCCAAGGACTTTGACTTGTTGGCCAAGAGGGGTCTTTATAGGTGCCGAAGAATCCGTCGTCGTTTAAAGATGGAACTTCGAACATTCCGATCAGCGAATCATTTCTATACACGATTTCGGTAGAGTAGTGATTTAGAGCTAGGAAATGGGCCGTGCCTTTGATGTAATCTACTTCTTCTCGTGTGAAGGGTCGGAGTCGTGAGGAAGTCAGTCCTTGACTCGCACTAGCTGCGGCCACTCTGTTGATCATACGCTGTGGATAGTTTCCTTGCTCAGAGTATATAGGATCTGCGTATTGTCCGAGCTGCAACAGTAAAATAAAAATATGTATTTTTTTATAATAAGCTTAATCTACACTAACATGATATTTTTTTATTATATGTACAAGTGTTTTTTTTTTAAATTATTCGTTAAGCAATTTTCAGATTTTAGGGTACTCAGAAAAATCACAAATGTTCCTATAATATGAGGGTTATCTATTCATTGGTACGGAATATCACCTGAATATTAGCGGAATATTACAATAAACAAGTATTTAAATTAAATACACATTATAAATAGCTCATCTGTTGGATAAAACATTAAAAAGTCAGTTTTTTCTGTAAGCTTGAGAAGAAAACTCGACCGCCTTTTTTGAATTTTCCCGCGCTTTTTTTATTAATCTTATTGTGCCATGTTACTTGTGGAAGTGGATTTCCAGTAGGAGATATTGCCCATTTATCTATAACTATAAAATGCCTAATCACTAAATATAATCTAGACACTATTATACTTGTCGTTTGCGGGTGGTGCAAAAGTATTAAGACAATAAATCTAAATGACATTAATTTGTAATCAGCAATTGACAGATAAAGATAAAATCATACCTTTAAACGTGCATGTAAATGATTTATCTTATCGAGTCATTTAGGCATCTATATAGATTTTATAGTATAATATTTATATTATTATGACGATTTATCTATGATAAAGACATTAAGCAATTATGTCTTAAGATAAAAATGAAAATGTGGTCCATTACCATCTGTTCCCTCAGAAGCAACTTAAACTTAAGGCACAATTTTTTTTACGCTGAATTAGTCATTGCCACGTAACAAAAAAATCAAAATGCAATTTGCAATTTGTACAATAATATTATTAGGATAATTTTTGGACTTACATGGAAGGCCATATAATCCTGTACTGCTTCTGCATCTTCCTCAGAATCGGTGCTGGGAATAACCCACTCCATACTTAAAACTATAGCAATCTGACCGTTCTGTTGTGCTCTGAAATATTCTTCGTAAATGTGATATGCCCGCGCATGAGCTAAGAGGATGTTTCTTCCACACTCATAGAAAGCAACTCCTGATGATCGGATGCGAGGCGCGTGGCGTCCTAAACCATAACCCTGGAGGCAGTGGATATAAGGTTCGTTGATGGTCAACCAGTATTTGACTCTATCACCAAAGTTTTCGTATAGAACCCTAGCGTAATCTCCAAACCAGTCTATCATGTTCGGAGTCAGCCAGCCTCCTTGCTCGTTCAGGTTTTGAGGCATATCCCAATGATACATGGTGACGAATGGCGTAATGCCATTTGCTAGTAGTTCGTCGATCAAATTATTGTAATACTCAATCCCGTAAGGGTTCACGTAATCAGGACGGCCGTACGGAAGAATTCTTGGCCATGATATAGATATCCTGTATATTTTGACTCCAAGTTCTTTTAGCATTTCGATGTCTCTTTTGTATAAATAATAGGAATTAGCAGCAATGTCTCCATTACTGTTGTCTGCTACGTGGTCTGGGTCAGTGCGTACTAAGTGGTCCCACATTGACCATCCCTTCCCTGTCGGAAAATATAAACATAATAAGGATAGTTAGTTTTTTGGTTGTTTTTTTTCTCATAAAAAATATAAATTTGTCACAATAAATTCAGGACATAATTTTTGATATTGACTTAACATGATTGGTGTTTATGTATTTTGAAATTAAAACATTGGAAGTAAATACAATCTACCTCTGATCCCATCATCCTGCATCTCTGATTTTTTCTTAAATTAAACCATATTATGTTTTCTTGTATATAATTATTTAGCAAGTATAAAATGTGATGGAGAGTGGAATAAAAATATTTTATGGAAGAATTACCGTCATGATTCCATGCACCCTCGATTTGATAGGAAGCAGTTGACACACCAAACCAGAAGTCTTCCGAGAAACTTCTTGGGTTAGTACGATTGTTGGCCTCGGCACTAATTACAGTAATGAGCGTCAGACAGCTAAAACAAAAAGTACATAATTCAACGATCATTGTATGTAAATTATTTTTAGATTAAACCTCAAATTTTTTTTCGTAGATCACTTTAAAAAATCTACTGGTATTGTTGATCCCTGTTGCTACATTTCTACTATATTCCGATTTTTTTTAATTTTCCACCCAAAATCAGGTTTTCAAAATTTACCGAATAGTTAGAATTGTTTACTCCCCTATTTTTCGTACTATTATCAGCTTACATTGATAGGTTAAGACAGGTCTACGTTTTTCTTCTTTACTTTTGGAACCAGATTATTTTTCGTGGACTCCACTTTCCCTTCGATTTACAATGGACCCCAGAGTTTCACCTGGAGCACTTTAGAATGCAGTGCATTAAATCGATCCATTTTTACACTTAATACATAGATTTCAAAGGATATACTCTAAATAATGTAATAAATAATGTTTAGCTTCCACGCTTTTGCTTTTTTGCAGGTATTAAGTACCCTTACCAACTCTTACAACAACCAGCTGTGAAAGCGGGCATTGCAAACAGGGGAATAAGAAAGTTTTAATCAGGTGTCAAACAATCATGCATAAAAAGAACTTACTATTTGATAAAAAAAATGAACTAAACAAAAAATATTTCTTTTAGTTTTTATTTTACATCTAGACTATGCCTCGCGGTTTTACCCGCGTAGAACCGATATGCCTCCCCCTTCTGTTTAAAAGCCGTGTTTATTTGGGGATAAAGTTTTTTTAGTTGAACTATAAGCTACCAAATAGCGAAAACCGCATCAAAATCGGTCAAGTAGATTTTACGTGATGCTCGAACAAAAAGACAAATAATTCAAAAATATATTTTTATGTTCAGATACGGCCCCCTAACTATTATGTGTATGGTCCATTATTTTAATATAATAATAAATTATACGCACCATATCCAAAAAAAAGTCGCCCTGTTTAAAAGTGTCATGACTGAAAACACTACGAAACATTACTAAAATAATTAAAGTCGGTAATCGCATTTATTGACTTTCTATATTTGCTATCTTATCATTAGGTACCTATTATCGATTAAAATCATAAAAAGTTCAGAACATATCTGAACTATTATTAAAAGGTGTCGAAAAAGCGTTAAAGATTTTAAAAAATAGGTCCATCCATCAGCCCTCCACCGCTGGACATAGGCTTCCCCTCCTTGTGTTGTCCATAAGGGGGAGTTTTGCTATAGTCACCGTGCTTGGCCGTGCGTGTTTATACCGCAGTGGGGTAGTTATGTAGCAAAGAGAGATGCTGCTGCCCATCTTCTGGTAGACTTAGCCTTTAGTCGCCTTTAACGACATCCACAGGTGGAGTTGGCGTAGAGCTATTCTAAATCCTGCGCTCCACTAATTATCCGGCGCTACACGGATTATCTCTATCATTATCAAGATTATTACCACAAAAAATAGCTCATATACATATAATAAAATAATGTTACGTTATTTCATGTGCTATGGATTCGTGTTCTGGCTCTAATGAAAACGCGCACGATGCGTTGTGGCAATCACAGAAAGACCAAATAGCGAAATTCGTATTGTGGCTAACATTGGCTATTCGCCATAGAGCCAAAACACGAATTTTGCCATGTGGATGTTTTACTGTGACCACAACGCGTTGTGAGCTATTTTTCCGCTCACTGATTGTTTTCCATCTTTGAGCGTAACATATACACGATGATCGTCGACTTTGTCCCTTTTAGGCTTATAGCCTGAGAGCCAGTGAAAAGCTACCTGTGTGTATTTGACCAGACCTGGGCTTTTGTAAATTGAGGCCTGTGTACCTACCAAAGGTAGTAAAGGTGTCGATTTTTGGCGAAAATAAAAGTATTAGACCATATCTGCCGATTTGAAATTTTAAAAATATATCGGTATCATAATCAAAAAATGACAATGGCAGACCATTATCGCGTCGTTAACGTTGTGGCAGACAGCTTTGAAAGTGCCGAAAATATATTTTTTAAGCATTGGAGCAGATCTGCCATTGATATATTCGTATTTTATTTTTTAAGGACCTAAAAACTTATATTCATCGCAGCAGACGCCTTCGTTGTGGGTGCACTTTAGCCGATAACAAAATCTTCGTAGCTAGGCTAGTAGTAGCTAAGATTTTGTTATATGGGTACCCGGTCAGATGTATATGTATTACGTTTCTTGTTTGACATAAAAAAATTACTTTATTACTGCACTCATAAAAATATTATTTTAAATTATAATTTTTCTTAGCATTTATTAGATATATGAGAACACTTGTAGTTCACACGTCGGTGTGGCCTTCTTGCACTTTCCTTGAGATTTTATTCTTTTGTTTTTTACATTACCTTACCTTGATTACCACTGTGTTTGATATATTGATATTTTAACTAAGGGAGTAAGGAATCCAGGTAGGGAGGGTTGCTAATATAATTCGTACAAAACCCTCGTATAATTATGATAGAACTTCGTCTAGGTACGTTCGTTAAGTCACTAATTATAAGAATATATTATTAAATTAATTTAAATTTCACAACAACAACAACTCTACATATTTTTAAAATGAAGTTCATGTTCAAGTTGAAGTTAATTTTAGTTTTAGCTCATATTTTTTATGTTCGCGGTGGTAACTGCATAAATAGCATGTTAATTAGAAAGCCACATCCTCCTTTTATTACTGTTAATAAATTAACCTAAAATATTTCAATAAGTATATCTATAAGAATTTCAACATTTGCGTACATAGGACGCAAACTTTGAATCATCATTCTATATAGGAAGTGACCAACTTTGGTCCGTTACTTATGGGACATTCTGTATAAACTACGAATAAATTATAAGCCAGGATAAATTGGTAATTGGTTAAAATTTAGAACAAAGCAGGGATAGTTTCGCGGGCAAGTGCAATCAGTAGACTGGAAAAAGTTAATAATAAAACAATGTTATTGTACTTTAAACATTTTTGTTAATATATATTTGTTTTATTATGGGTCTCTATTAACCACGAAAAATGATTGAATTATTGATTTTTGTCTAGAAGACATTAAAAAGGAATCTTTCTTCGCGATGTACTGAAGACGAATTCTGAGGAAGTGCTCTGCTCTGTTGGTTTTCACAGGCATACAGTCTTACTCTTGCCTTTCTAGCTTAACTACAGATATCAATTTATCATAATATTGCCGGATTTATTATATTGCCTAATGAGAACGGCAGGGAAAGTAAAATACAGCAAAATACATTACTGTTATAACAATATTTAAATTTTAACGCTTTGCATATCAATATAGTATGAAATATTAAAGAAAAAATATTTTTTAAATTGGGTCAGAAATTTACTGACTTCATTTTGTATGTCCATCTCGGTTTGTTGTGTATTTGAACAATTTTGAAATTAATTATAATTTTGCTATACTTATTTATAATTAGATTCACAACTATTTACAATTATAAAGATGAAAAAATATTGGAGATTTGGTCGCATGAAAGGAAAATGTCAGACTGATGACGCGCTGGACACGACTTTAAAGCCCCGCCTACTTGGACATTACTTTTGTTGCGTAATTATTTTAACGCAGTTAAATTTCCTGACTTATAAGTAGTATTGTATAACAGAAATTTATATAAAAAAGTAATACTGGTAATATAATATAATATTCCACAAAGTAAAACTGTGGAGCACTGCTGTGGGGCACTGGGACATCAAGGGGGACGGGAGCTTCGCCACCTGACCCATTTTAGCTTCCCTCATATCCTTTCACACAAATTGGCCCTCTTTAAATCTATGTGCGGGCATTAGACCCGCCAGGAAGATATATAATTATTAATTGTACAGCAACAGAAATCGCACGGCCCTCCATTGCTACTTTACAAATTCTCACAACGTTCAGGGTTAATACCCTGAGTTCAAAGGAGTTCATATTTTCCTACATTTCCCGGAAGTAACAAACTAAGAATTATAAGTAACTAACTAAAGCCCGGCTAGCGTTGCAGCAAACAGCAATCGACAATAATTATATTGTAAAGGTAATGAAAAAAAGTCTAGCTAATAGGTATATAGCCAAGGGGTACTATGGATTTCTATTGATAAAAGAATTTTATGTTATTGTGTGGCCTGCAGTTATTGTGAAAACTGTGATATTATAATCTTAATTGTTACATTAATATTGCACTGATTTCTGTCATAATTACCTATTTCTATTTGAAACAATTGGTATTTGAAATTTAACAGGATAAATATTTATAATTACCTTAGGTAATAATTTGGAAAATAATAAAAAAATTGAATGATACCCATTGAATGTCAGTGTTATTTTATGCATTTTATTTAGCATGAGACGGTCATTTATATTGTTTGGTTTGTAGTTACTGTGACATACGATTGCGATGTGTAATAAATAGAGTTGGTGGAATGAGGTGAAAAAAATATACATTGAGATATTCACGAGTATTTATTTATGAATAATAAAACCATCCTAATGATTTTTTCACAAAGATAGCACATATGAAAGATACCGTATAAAAGATAATTTTGACAAAGACAGTTATCAGAATACATTTTTACATAATAGTGAAGAGTACAATATTATTTTTATAGTACACTGATTCCCTGAAGTCAGCCTAAAAGAACAAGAAATTGAAATACACATTTTTGTTAATTTATTCACACACTCGTTATTTACACACTATTCAATCTTCGGTAACTAGTCTCTCCACAGTCCATAGCCTTACATAATTAAAGTGGTACAAAATAACAAACATAGACATTTGTATAAATAATTTTAAAAAATATTTCTTTTTATCATTGATCACATGTTTATACACTAAATAAAATAATCTAACACATATTATACATCATATAAAATAAAAGAAAGATTCAAAAATTATGCGTGATTACTATAACATAACTGCGTAAAAATCAATTGGATAACTCAAGCCGGTATATTATACATTTTATTGGGTGCATTTTATTACTTTCTTTTTATAAAAATGATAATCCCAAAATTTAGCACCTCATACTTTTTTTAATAAAAAATTATAATAACCATTATTATAATCGCGGTAACCGTATCAATGATATAATTACTAGTCGCCTTTTCAATCCCATTCATTATGTGCGCGGATTACTACAATAAATTCGATAAGTTGGTGTTCCCCACCATAAAGTAGAAATTTATTAGGTCCCAAATATGTCATATTTTTCTTTCTTTATATGCAGACGATTAAGACAAAATGGAACTCCATTTAAATAGTTGCTCACTTTTAACTTGGTTCTTCACAATAATAATACACGTGTCATTTAAATTTTGAAATATCACAGCAATACAATAAATTTTGTAATAATTTTCAACCTCAATATTTAATTTTGAATTTTAGGCTAAGCAGCCTGGACACGTTCACGTGGTAAAAGAAATAACTTGGAGTATATTTTTGGTTTTGGCGAAGAAGTTAAGACAATGAAGAACCCTACAATAGTTATGTATAATTTGGTTACACAAGTTTTAGTTAAAGTATAGTGATAATGTTTTGCAACTCCTTATTATATAATTATCTTAAACTAGTATAAAAATACATTTGCAAAGTAAATGGTAATCTCCGACCTAAGCATAGCAGAAAGGTTAATACATTTATAAATGTATTGTTACTAATATTTAAGTATTAGGTTTAAATAATACTAAAATGTTATAAACATAAGTCGTTTCAACGTACTCTAAATAATTTTGATTTAATTGATCACATTCCATACGGATCTTACAAATGTCACATTAATTTTACTACATGGGCTAATAGTCTGGGGTTACTAAAACAGACTCTAATTAACAAATCACTAATTAGTTCAACGAAAAAACTCAACTGTACCTTAAACAATGCAATATATTCGAGTTTAATTATATGTAGTTTAGTTATAATAGGTTCCTAAACTAACGTCGAATACTAGGTTGTAAATAATACAAATAAAACACAACATTGATGAAATAAAGCGGTATTAATTACTTCGAGACAGAAATATTGTAACTTGCTATTAAGTCCGTGTTCGACGGAGGAGAGTTGATATATTAACATTATTATTTATTTGGTTTTTATGCTCCAGACGATCACCATATATATTTTATATAAATTGTATTTAATATTATAATGTAAATAACCAAAAACGTCCATTGCAAACGAAGGAAAAATGGTGAATGATTGATTATAATGTCCAGCCTTTATAATATATACATTTTATAATAATCAAGACGTAATTCAATTCAGAAAAAAAATATATATCAAACAGTTATCTCATAAATATATATTGCCCAAAATATAGAGAATATAAGATAGTACCTATCTAGTAGTATTTATAATATTCAATAGTAATCATTAACTACTTCGTTGTACAGTCGGGTACTCTTCTTTTGTAATTACATTAAATTTACAAAATTACATTTGGAACACGTTTAACTACCAGATGTAGGTAGGGGGCAAACAGACGAAGCATGGCTATTCAAATACCAAATTACTTACTACAAACAATTTTGAATACAAAAAAAAGATGATTTCTAGTTTAGTAGGGACTTATCAGATTTATTACTGTCACTCGTAAAAATAAATAGTTATTATAAAGAACGTAATAAAGAACCACCTTTTCATATATTTGTTCTGTAAAGTATTAACATTTTTAGTATTCTGAGTGCATTTCCGTATAACGGCTGATATACAAGATGATACTAAACAATTTTAACAGTAGCAACGGATATTATTTACATTTTTAACCCGGCGCGGTTTTGTTCCTCTCGCATTAATAAATATCAACACAAATATCCAATTGCAATTAAATGAATATTCCTGCCCCCGTCTTAGGGTCCCATAGTCCGACGATGAAACGTGTACATGATAATAATTACTACAATAATATTAGTATTATATGTGCAAAGAACTCGTATGTAGTTTGACTGGTAGTAAAACGGCTGGATAAGTACCACCGTCACAATAATTTGTGCTGTAAACAACAGCAGTGTATGACCGAGAATGTTTAAGTGCAAGTTTGTGATAGCCAGTAAATGCAGAAGACGAGTCGTTCGGACCATCACCAGATCAGATCAGACCTTGGTCGCAGATCACATAGGCTACAATAACTACTTACTATCTGGTCTGCATGCTCGTGTGCTAATTCATGGTATAAATAAATGGATGACTTAATTTTGAAAAATAATAAAAACGTATAGCTTTGAGGGTCTCCAAAATCGCTAATATAGATTGCAAAATGGTTTATGTAGGTATTCTATTTTCGACCACTTCGAATTCCCCCTTAATGTAAGCAGGCCATGGTTCAGTTGGCCCTTTGTTCCTGTGTACATTTTCACATTTTTTAAACGATGCATTGACTTCATGCCAAGACTATGGACCCCCTGTCCTACATTATCCTACATTAGTGACACGCTCGCATCAAATTTATTTACAATGGATAGAAGGGACTTCATAGACAGAACCAATAAATAAATATATAAGTATAGAAAGAAGACAACGCATATATTACATACATAAATATAATGTATATGTACATATATAAAATATATATAAATAAATAAAAAAATATAACATGTACAATATACATATAAAAAAGAAATATAATAATTATCCTATCTTATTAACTAGTTAATTGACTCCATCGTATCGGGAGTAAGAAAAGATTGGTCAGGAAATGTTCTTGAAAAAACCATCGTCTCGCATCTAGATGTGAAAAGAGCTTTTACAATGCAATATACAAAGCGAATAAATCACGGCGTATGAGTTATCGATAAATTAGATCACTTCCATAGTCTCTCTCGCCTGCCCTCAGACTTGTGTATTATTATTCATATCACAATTTTAAATTTAGTGCTTTATCTACACAGTAAATCACACATTAGTCTGTTTCAATAAATTTTGTTTCATATAGTTTTTTTTTTATAATGACGTCGTATGTTTCTTAAGTTTTATTTTAAGATCATGACATCATAATCATCCGTCTTTCCACCCCCCACTCCCGCTTCCCTCCACGAGTAATGAAATTTATAGATATATCATAAGGATTTAGGATCTAAGGATAATTATCCCGTTGTGTATAATGTTGTCCATCATTCCAATTTTACGAAAGAGAAAAATTTACAAATACATAATATATATATATATCGAATTAATTTATCAAATTTTGAACCTAATAAACTAAAACAATTACATACTTATAAATACAAACGCATATTAAAAACTAAAACAATAATTTGTGAATTTATTCGTATAATGTTTTATAATGCTTTAACGTGTTGCAAACCGCAATATACGGAATAAAATTTAATAAAAATCGGACGTTCGTTTTTGCGGTTTTGCATACTACCTATGGTATAATAGTAGGTGTTCGGTAGTACTACTATATACAACTACCGGCTTGTAGAGCTACCTACTATTATAAACAAAAAGGGATATTAAGAAATTGCTAGATGCGCCGACGATGGTTTTAATTCCTTCCTGCGGACATTCCGACAATATCAGTTCATTCCATCACACATATCTCATTACACGTTGGTCCCATTCACTTCTCACATAATAATGGTAGGAACACAAATCCCTCAAATAACTTACGCCATAATTTTCACCAATATAGAAAATAAAACTTAATTTAATGCCTTACCGCTTCTTTTAGATGTACAAAAGATAAGAATTTATTAAAGACAATTATAAGTTGAGCAAGATACATATCAGTAATTTAGCGAAATATTCCGAAAAATAGGCGATAGACAATTTTTTCTACATGTACCACTAAGACCTACCTACCATCTATGATGACTCGCTACATGCAAATCGCGTCTGATGTTTATTTCCGATTGACAGTTACAGAATATAATTATATATATATTAATTACGTCGTTTTGAATCCTTGTATTTTTTTCACTTGTTTTGTTTTGTTCAAATGTACTCAACGCGTTTTTAATTTTTAAAATATTTGTATCAACTGCCAAAAGAATGCCGCATACGAATAGTAACCGAAAAAGGACGCGCTTGTAACCTTCCCGTGACGTTGACAAATCCAAAGTGCACGCGTGGTGCGTACTGACGTAAGAACTTCTGCACACTTCGCAGCGCAGAGCGGGAGCGTGTTCACGGCACGATGACTCTGTCGCGGCGAGCCGTGCCGTGCGCCACGTACGCGCTCGTGCTCGTACCCGCATCTCGGCAACGCACGCCTGCAACCACGTCGCCGGACGCACGTCACCAACCGTCCGAGGTTTGTTGACCGATTGTGCGTATGTATAAAGCGTTAGTAAATCGATTAATAATAATAAGATCTGCAAAACATCTATATCGGTTACAACGGTTCCATAATATACAGCGACCGGAAACTGATAACCGGATATTGATTAAGGCACGCGCGGTGTAGCTCTACATGTACAAGTCCTTATCCTAACTTATCCTAGAGGATAAAGCGGTAGAGCAAATTATATCGAACGGAGAAATGAAAGTTCTTGTTAGTAAATATGTCATGTTCCAATTATTTTTTGATTTCGCCAAAGGTAATTTGACCATGACCTATTATATAGTATAATAACACAGGTCTGCGCTGAAAAAGCTTTTCTGAAATGATTTTTCATGACAAACGTGAAAATGTTGATCTTGATATTGTAAGTATAGGCTTTTTTAAATTTATTTCGTCACATTCTTTTTTATTTTAGTATTGCATATATTTAAAATAACCTACAATCACGAATTTGCTAGATTAAAAAAATATTAAACTGTTTTCTTTACCCTCTAAGTTGATCCTCATACTTTTTATTTATTTTTGTAATGTAGTTATTTGTTTCCAAATACTTTATTATCTGAATGTCATAATTTATGACTTATTAATGTATCGTGGTGTATATATATCCTATGAATACTGTTTTGAACCCTTAATCAAAAACTTAAAAAATATCTCAGACCTGTGTAATTAATAAATGTGAATGCAAGCCTTAAAATATTATACTCGTATGTTTTAACTCACGCGCATTATATTTGGAAATTCAAACTATGAGCCAGAACTGCGCAATCTAACAACAAATCTTACTTTTTGATTGATTGCTGGGTATAATAAATTGATATTTCACGGTCAATTACAACCAAACAAAGTAAAGACATACGTAAAAAGATTCCTAATGTATTTTATAATCTATTATTAAAATATTTTTTATAAACAATACACTTTCGTTACATCGGAAGAGAAGAATGCATTCTCATTTTGAGAAAAAGTTAGCCACATAAATATAAAGATTAAGCTGGAACCAATATGAAGGAACTGTATGAACCAATATAAAGGAACTGTATTCGGTAATTCCGTGAGCGAAAAGGAATAAACAGGTAAATTTAGCACCTAATCAGACTTATAGAAAGTTACAGAATTTGTGATGTACGTTTGTGTAGAGAAATTGAAATCAGAATTGAAAACAAATTCATACATAGCAAAAAGCAAAGCTACATACGTTTAAACACAGGCACATTCGCACTGACAAACGCACACACACCTAAAGAATTGAACAAAATTTAAATGATAAATACATAATAATAATTATTATATATTTACATAGCACAAAATTGATTTGTGACTAAACTAAGGCGCGCGGGTATGGTTGCCATCCTCGCGTCCCCTCTGCTCTACGTATTTACACCATAATATTCTATTTGTACAGGCATAAACTAACAGTGTTACTGACTTAGTCTACGTTATACTTTATACATACTTACACTATAAAAAAAGTTAAATCATAAAAATACATTAAAATCAAATAATAAAATGGTAAAGAAGAGTCATATATATGTCTATATTTCAAAACTTATTTTTTATATAAATAACAGTGGAATTTATAGATATAATGGGGTGTTAAATGTCCCGTTCCATAAAAGAAGTGCGTAAGTAAAATCTTAAACAATAATGTTAAAGCGATCTATGCACCCATTGAATATACTCATAAAAAAATAATGTTTAGTAAAAATAGCCCCAGAAAGTGAAAGAAATGTGACATTTGTTGTTCCTCATGACATATAATATGTTAAAAATTAATTTCATTAATTATTTAGTTAAACCGCTTTTTCGATTCAGTTCGTAACGTAAGTGAGCACCGAAAATAGTTACTTTGAGAAGAATAATTTCATTATTAATAAATATTTTCTTTATATTTACAAATCAGGAGATATTAGTATAGTGTATCCTTAACCGGTAGCCTTATTCTAAAAGTTTTATGTAACTGTAGGAATACATTTATTTCGTTTTTTTAACATATAATCATAAAATACTTATCTCGGAAACAGTCGAACTGAAGTGGCAAGACGCATCCTCCGGAGCAAAAATATTAGTTAGAGTGAACAATAGCGCAGATTAAAAATAAGCAGTAATAGACTTAGAGAAAAATATTTTATTTGGTAATTAAAGTAAATATGTAGCATTCTGAAAATTTACCAAATTTTTACTTCGCACACACTCAACTTGTAGAAGTTGTTAAAACCTTTAAAACATTGATACCAAAAACAACAGTCTTAATTTTTATTAATGTTTTATTTTAATGCTTACAATCAGACAGCATCAATAAAAAAGGACAAAATATATCAGTAAAATTCAATAATCCTTAAAACACAACGTGTAACGTTGTAACGATCGATGCACTATTCCCGCGATATAGTAGTGTTCTTTATTAATTACCTGAAAAATCACTGTTTACAGTTTACAGCACAACAAGCGACGAAACAGACCTAAATAAGACGTAGTTTAACTGAACAATGTAGATCTATTACTTGACAGGCTAGGAGGATGTCTTACTATAGGAGGATCTCTGGTGAAGCTATCTGAACAATATAGATCTCTTACGTCACAAGCTAAAAAAACGTCTTACCATAGGTAGATCCCTGGTGAAGCTAACTGAACAATATAAATCTGTTAGGTCACAGGCCTTAGCCTGTTATGTTAATAACGTCT
>DWFC01000065.1:0-14819 GCA_018247075.1 Hasora chromus | reverse complement strand
GCGTCATTGCTGATAAGCCCGCACAAGGTATATTATAAAGCGATCATAAAATGAACGTTGCATAAAGCGAGAAATGAATTCGTACCCGTTTATAAGAGTTAAGTGAGAAAACTCATAAAAAACCGCAACAATTAACATGCCTCGAATTTTGATGGTCGCCTTTACGACACCATCGACGCAGTGAGCGACTGCGCAATATTCAGCGTCGGCGTATCGTCACGTCACGACAAAAATAAAGTTCAAGTACATTGAGAGCAATTTCATGGATAACTTAATTCTATTTCTTCTCCGAATCATCTCGAGCTGATTGTTTTTTTTTATCATAACCATTCGATGGAGCGTGTCATAGCGCCGTTCGATCTACGTGATATCGTTGTCCAGCCCAAAGCTCGAGGTTCAACGACCAAGCTCTGAGGTCAGGTGTAAGATAAAAAAGTGCGCCGCAGTTTCCGCAGTATCTAATTTTTGGTCGTAAACATTAATTGAGCTTATTAAACTGGTTCGCTTCGGTCTGGGAGCGCTTAGGGAACGCCGACTGTCATTTACCATTTCAGTATCCAAGCAATGTTTTTGAAAGAGATTTAAAATTGAATATAGCTGGCGTTTATTCAATTTCACCAATCACATCGTGATTTAAAAATTAGCCTGCGCTTCTTGTTAGCGAACGCCGGTCAACTTCGATAACGATTGCTCTCGTAATTTTACGTACTTTAGTTCCGGAACGAAACTGGTCGCGAAGAATATTAAAGTTAATATCACGGTGTAACTTCGAAAGCAAAAAAGCCCGAGCCCACGTATTTGGATTCGCCTCAATGGACGAAGGAATCTGAGATACAGCAGGGCCAGTCTTGTTGCGGAATATTTTATGTGCAATAACATTTTACGCCTACGTAGATAATTGCGCGATTGTCCAACCCACTTGGTCCAATATCTTTATCTGCTTACATCTAGAGTTTTGTTGGTTTACTTTTGTGGGTCTTGTGGGTATAGGAATAGAAAAAAGGGTTATCAGAGCAAAATCTTTTGGAGATATAGTTTTTACACTCATAATTAATAACCATTAATGACTTGACGACTCTCTGGGACGACGTGTGCGGTAGACCCATAAAGATAACAATCTTTGACGTAAAGCAGCAAAAAATTGCAATCCGAACGTCTGCGTGACACTTTTAAGATTGGAATGTTCCAGCTTTTATGTCTTATGACGTAAAAAATGCTGCTCATGAAATGGAATTTAATGCAGCTACATACAGAAAGTAAATTCAGACACGATAATTGGTAAAATGTTTAATTAAATATACAATTATTAAGTCGTCATTTTCTCTGAGTAACTTACCTAAGAGTACTCATAAATGTATGTTTAATAAATTTTTCAATTGATTTGTGATCATATATTATTATGTACCTGGATACCCCAAGGGGACACTGAATTAATTTTGGCTTTATAGGTATAAAAAAATAATTAATTGCTCGCGAAATATTTTTTCATTTTGGATCAGGTATATCACGCATGCAATGCCACATGTCACGCTGACAAATCCGTTACATCAATTTGCCAGACGATCTTTCGATCGGACTTGAGTGCACTCAGCATTCATTTCAACCCTAAATGCCTAGGTCGCGTACGGCATGCTCCAGCAAAAAAGATCTACTTTTAACAACGCGGTTACCCTTGAGTGTGTCATGTGCGTTTATTTTATTGTCAATTTTATTTATATTGTTTGACCACCTTGAATGCCCAAATGGGCAGGTCACGACTTCATCCTAACATAAACGCGACGTCTGTCTGTCCAGTAGTCTGACCTTTTTAATCCGCTTTTAATCATATGAATGTTTTAATTCATCGCTATTGTGCAAATGTAAATGGTGTCTGTGAATTAAATATGTTTAGAATAAATGTACAAGATCTGGATACAAGGACGTATGTATCTGAAACAAAAGAACTTGAACCTCAAGTAAAGAAAACTAAGAAATAAACTATAGAAATGCTGTTTTCAGTGTTTGCGATTAAAGATTAAGATTATGGTACAATTTTATCCCAAAATAAACTAGTCTAAACAAGCCCATGCATTTAAATTATGTCCTTTTGCTAGGTTAGAGACAAAGTTGTTAGATATATAGATAGATACACTTTACACCAACACAGAATTGTACATTTGAGACATTTACAAATGAAAGATAATAAACAAAAGGTAATACAGTTGGTATAGGTATATAATAATAGTCGGTATAGGGAATGGGCAGTGGCGCTTTAGTGGACATAGAACTTACAAAGCGATGGCTATTAATACGAATTGACCTATAATTATAAATATTATATCTTATTTATTTATTTTTTATTTATTTATTTATTCTTCTTCTTATAAATTCTTATTCGGTAAATAAATATTTATACATTGAATAATATGCATGCGGAGCAGCAGTTGTTACCAGTATTTGCCGAAATTATAACTGAAACTTATGGAGATCCGCGATGCTTAATGTTTTTTGAAGAATTTAATAACAGTTCCGCGTTGTTATTCGGCAGATCGTTTAACGATGAGGTAATCATGGAAAAAGCAATTAACGAAACAGTTAAAGTACTAATTGTAACATTAATCAATTTGAATAACGGGTTTTTAGGCAATCAGCCAAGAGAGTAAAAATTATGTGCTCAGTAAAAAAATAAATGTACAGTGATAAGTAAAAAATGTAGTCTTTAGGAACTGTTATTAGCGGTAGTGATTAAAAATATATGCTGTATCTTAGTGCGGACTATCCGATTCTACTTACGCTTCGGACGGTTTTCATTATTTTTTTATTGGCTTTTGACTACTTAGGAATAGCTCATTTTGTATTTAACAGTTTTAAATAGATCTCATAATATTAATAAGATAGGATGTAACAAATAACAATGAATAACAAAAAGAAAAAATTGGCTTGAACACTGCACTGGTTCCTTTGCAAAAAACAATTAAAAATAAATCATCAAAAAGGTGCGGTTGACAACAGAAGAAATAGTAACCGCGCGTCAGACGATACCATTTGAACCGGACTGGATTTACATACAATAAATTCTCTTGATAATTTAATTGCTGCACGCTTACAAATTAGAAGGAGCACGGTAAAAGAAAAAGTGCACGCTCGGAACCAGTTCGAAGGGCTCTCTTCTACCTGTGCCGTGACTGTTGCATTCCTCACATTTTGTAAACCTTACTAATATTTAACATCGAGTAATTCATGCTCGTACTGCAAGTGTCGCAATCGTCTGGAAAAAAATACGATTTCTGGTCCGAAAAGGTAACTTATGCGCCCACATTGCAATTGACTAGTGCTGGTTGATAAAAAAAATAAGGTTTCTGGACCGAAAAAACTTATACCTGTTATGCAAAATGGCGATAGCAATAACGCGTTTGCGTTACATGGCTTACAATGTTTTGTTTGTATTGTCGTTTCCGTGATTTCATTCGCGGTTAGCAACTTTTATTGTCAAAAAAATGGACAGAACCCGGAATAATGTCAAATGTTGTTTGGTGTTGTGTTTTATATTACAGGAATTTAGTTTCACTTTTTTTTGTAAATGCGCAATGTGTGTTTGTTAAGTGTTATAAATTTATAAAAAGAAAAAAAAAAACCTTTTTTTAGGTATTTATTTGTTGGATATTTAATATTAAAAAAAAAGATATAAAATTCTACAAGGAGTCACACATGCAGTTACATTAGATTTTTTTAACTTTATGTATTGGTGGCAATTAATTTCCTACGACAGTCTAAAAAGTTAATTAAGCATATATTTTTTTTAGAAGTATATCACCGTGGTATGTGTACTGTACTTGATCGCGAAGTGTCAAAACCGTACCGTAAATTTCCTGACTAACAAAGAAATCTTTGTGCACGATTAATATAATAAGTCATGAACGCGTCAGAACCGAGTAATTGTTGGAGGTTTAAATCAATAGCGTTTTAAAAAAAAACGTATCCATTTCAAAAAGGCATTTAACTGGAGAGTGGCAAAAAAGTGCACTACTATATCATTACATTATAGGCATAGCTCCGGAATTTTATAATTAAGAATTCAATTTACCAAACCCAATCACTTAATTACACTGTTTAAATCAAAAGCAATTAAGGATAGAATTCCACAAAGTACATCCGTTAAAGTCTTTAACGCTCATTCTCTAAGGTTACTACAGAAAAAAAAGGAAAACAGATAAATCTGCTTATAGAACATACGTATAAATTTAAGAAGCATACTTATCTAAACATTACTTCTCAAGTTTAACTGATAGACAAACAGAAGCCACAGTTTATATGTAACAACTAGAAATTTGCGATGGTAACGAGGCAATCTAGCTGCCGTCGTTTTGCCTAGAGAGGCAATTTGATAGGAAAAAGAAACAAATAGGATTAGCTGCATCGATGTCACGGCCTTCCCAATGATCTTGTTACAAGTATCTCGGGCAGACGTGGAAAAAACACAAGCTAGACAGTTCCTTTCAGTCCACAAATGAATTCCTAGATTCCGTTAGGCAGAATTGACAAAGATATCGACCGGTTCGATTCACATTTCTAGAACACCCAAAAGAGATAGTGTAGGCTTTAATTAACATCCTCAATAGCGACATTCAGGTTTCGCTCCGGAAATGGTACGAGAAATCCAATAGTCGCAACAAAACATCGCACACAATGACATATCGCACCGCAAATGGCTTTAAAGGCTTGCGACTTAAACTCTGCAGTAGACTTCACCAGAGATGGCAAATCTTTTAATAACACGATGAGTTTCAAGAAGATGTTCATATCGCATGTCGTATCAGTGAAAGAGTCACAGTATAACAAAATATTCATTAAAAAATATTTTGAAGTAAGTATTAAAAAAAACAGTGGATATCCATTAGATGATCTCAAATCTCAATGATTACTTTATTTATGTTAATTGGCTTTTTATCCAAATATATGTAATGTCACATCACTATCGTTTGATTATTTTGATTTTGTGCCACATTTACTATCTCACAATCAGTTACATTTTTCAATTTTTGCCAAAGGTTCGCCATATCTGCCCTACGCTTTCCGAACATTGCAACAACTTGTAAAAACATGTCTTTGTAATACCAAGAAAGGCCGGTAATGTTCGCAAAATGTAACACGGTATAACGCAACGCGTACTACGTTACAATCAGAGGTGTTCGTTACCTATAAAATAGGTATCCGTTACCTTTGTATCGTTATTCGTGTATTACATACTTCCAGTATTAGTATTTTATTATAGCTATAATCTTGACTGGATTGTCGTTTAATTGATTGGTTTAAATTACATTCATAGAATTCATCATAATACTTGATAACAATCGTCTATAATTTTTTTCTTACTGCTTTAATGTGCTGCTTCTGATTGCTCTTTCTGGCGCAGTCGGTGATAAGTCTGTTTCGGTGTAAGGTTATGATAGCCAGCATATGCAGAACACGAGGCGTTCAAAACTTGTTCTCAGAGGGACTACCGCATCTACGATCAACCCACGGTCACAGATGTCATGGGCTGCAGTAGCCACTTACCGTCAGGTGGACTGCATGCTCGTTTCCTACCAAATAACAAGATATATACGGACGATGGACATTGGTAATGAACACAAAAAGCCGAAACACATAATGACATTGAAATAGTTAATACCAGTGATGCGACTAATGATGCCGCAAGTATTCTGTTATCGAATACCTAATCTAGACCCGTACCCGTTACTCAATAACGCATATAACAGCTCTAGTTCCAAGTCAGTTTCCCTCCTATTGAGCATTGTAATGCCAGCCATTATTATTACTTATAAGCCAACCGGATATCCATACGTGAAAACGGGTCACGCGTCGTTTATGGCACTCGTTGGCGCGCGTAAGGCACCATAGCCGATTGTAAGGGCATTCAATCCGTCACCTAGTTTTAGTTTAGAGCCTGGATTTATAAATGTAACCTATTGAAGGCAAGAGGTGACTAAGGCGTGAAATTTTACGATTAGCCCTGGAATGGAATAGCGTGGCTTCACGATATATTTTTTTCCTATCGCTGCCTAACCTTCTAGGGATTGCAGACATAATACTATGCATGTATGTGTAAATGCAGAAAACATATTAAAACTTCTAAGCAATAATTTTAATTGAATGCCTAAAAAAAACGAAATTTCACAAAATTATTGCGAACGCAGTAAATAAGTGATGAAATGGGTCACGTCAAATGTTTTAATGTTCAAATTATCGTTTCCATATAAGAATCATGTCGAAACTAGTGTCAGGTCAGATATAGCACAGGTCATTTCGATGACTTCCAACGACTGTTTCATCGATACGTGGGTCAATAAAGTTATTACATCAACGAGGCTTTTGTAACTGATGACGCAAGTTTATCTTGTGATGACAATTAGCCAAATATTTGTTGAAAGCATTACCCGCCTGCGTCATACTTACAACATGTTGGATGTTACAATTATGGGGTTTTATAGTGCTATTGTGGTGCACAAAAAGCGATCAGAAAAAGGTTTCGTTATAATAGACGTACTATGACAAAAATACTGTAATCGTAATTTGTGAGATACACGTCTTGAGTCAATTACCAACAAAGCCCCAGGTCATTTTTTTATAGTCGAATGTTTATAACCAAATGAAGAATAATTAAATTAGAAATCTAAATTTTTTAAATCATTTGTGTATTACAATTGCATTGTGTGTTGAAATTTAAACAAATGATAAGAGATACTGATCTCTTATCGATGCAGTTAAAAAAAACTGTTTCGTATACGTATGTCATAAATGATTAAACTGATAATATTTTATCTTTAAATACTGTAAACAGCAGAGATCACCGTCATAAAACCTGTTATGACGAGGGTGAAATTTCTAGCGACACTATGAACATTTGACCTCCATAATTGCATGGTAATCGAATCGACTAGAAACGGGATGGAGCTTAGTTGTAAACTGAACATTCCAGTTTTTGTCGGTAATCTGACAGGCTCCTTGGATATCTAGTGAATCTAGCGGTATCCTAGTGTATTTAGCGCTTTAGTGGTTACGGAAACTTGACAGTGGCTTCCCGTCTATGGTATGGGACAAGACCGTTATTGTCCTGCGAGATCCAAGTCAGTAGTTTCGTTACGCTTTTTATTGGAACTTTCTTCCTGATGCTAGCCGTTAAAGGCCTATTAAATAAATTTTAAGACGTTGTCGTAATTATTTTATATTTGTTATGAATAGCAATAAGCATACATTCCTTATGAAAAAGTTTGAACGCTTAATATCTTGAATATATTAGCTACTGCATCCCGACAGTGATACAAGAACCGAAAGAAAATTTTCTAAACCGGAAACCATTTGTTTTGTCGCAAGAATAGAACCTACGACCTCATGTTTCACAGACCGGCTTATAAACGACAAACCACCGACGACCTCCGAGGTCAACGTAAGTTGTAATTAATAAAAGTTTTATCTATGCGAATACACGGAAATCACAATCAGTCACAATCAAGAATCCAACAATCATATTCATTACTACCTATCAAAACTGTAGAAGTTTACATAGACCATAAACAATTGGTATGGATGTGTAATTCCGTACAAGCCCATTGTTTGAAGTTAATGCATTTGCTAAGCTTCTCATGGCGCTGGTAGTAAATTGGATTAGTGCTCCAGTTGCTGTGGGTGGGCCAAGGCTGCTTTATCTACTTATTTATATTTCGACGAGCTGAAGCCAACAAATAAGTGTAAACTGCGATATGACAGAACAATTATTCACAGTTCTTAACATATTCTTGACTAAAGTTACTTACCTGTGGAATTCTAGTATTGTGACGGTTATAAAGATTTTTCTTCGAAATAATTTATTTCTTCAACACTTTTCGCGGGTATTTCACTGTATCTTATCACTCGGAATGACGTTGCTTCAATCCACTACAACAGTTTTTATGTGCAGTTTTAGATAATTTCAAAAAATGCGTTATCATGTGCTATTCGCTAAGCTGAAAACGTCATACTCTTTTGCCTTCAGAATATCGATATTATATCAATTAAAGATAATAAGTATTTTAAACTACCTGTATATAGTAAGTTGAAGTCAACTTTGCTTAGAAACGGTATTAATTGAAAATTACAGCGTGTTTTCTAAAATGTCGCTAAATACCTTGATAACTTCGATTCGAAACTAAACTGAAAACCGATTAAACTTGTTACATCCGTCATTAATCGATTTTTGTTTTGTTATGAAATTTTCAATTAATTTTATCAATATTTTCTTCTTTCTAACATTATGTAACGTTATTACATTTTTTTAATTTTTTCTCTGAACATCTTGTCCATCTTGTTGTCCGTTTAGGATTTTTATCTATTCCACTTTGCAATAACTTGACGATTGTCAGTAAATCCTCCTTGAGATTAAATGTAAATGTAACGATCACCAATTAAGTTGAAAGAAAAGGAGCATACTAAAGAGCCACATTAGGGCATCTGATGACATCGGTCATTCAATTAGTTAGCTGTCAGGATTTGTTTGGCCTCGCGTTCTCTCACGCAATTATCCAATTCGTGAAGCGTCCAAACCATGTACTTATTAGAACACACGAATTTAGAAACACGTCCACGGTTTGCGCAACATCGATCGGAATCGTGATCAGTTGAACCCTGAATGGAAGGTATAGCGTGGCCCAAATGTAATGTATGTGGGGTACTGGCGCCGTATTTTGACATTGCAGCCCGGAATGCGAGGCTAAGTGATAAGCATTGTTTAGTTTAACATGGTTTACTAATCAGGAAGTTAAGTTTTCAAATTCCGTTCGAAAATCTTTAGTTTCATTTCCAGAATAATTCTTTTAAGAATATTTAAAAACGCTATTTTTGACACTTAAAGTGTAAATGGCCTGCAGATGAGTGCTGCGAATTTTTTACAATGGTTGCAACGGGCATAAAGAGTCTTTGTCTATAGAGCTATAAAATCGACTTTGTCTTAAAGATAAATATTACAATGGTTCACACTTTTGTCTTATTTAATTTTCGTTTAAGAATTGACACAGCTGATGCAAGGCTGTAAAAATAATTTGTACATAAAATACAGATAACAATTTGTCGTACAAATAATTTGTACATAAAAGACAGATAACAATTTGTTCTAACGGCTTTTGATATATGAAGGGCCTTAAAAATGATTGTGAGCAATTACTCCTCAGACATTTGACATGTCTCATTTATAAACATCATTTCTAGCAGTAATGATCTTATTAAGCCCACAAATAACAGTTATCTATACGGGTTTGGTTAAAGAAAATGCATAGCAAGTAGTCTACATACCGACGTCAGTGTCGTAACCATAAGAGATATGCGCAGAGTCAATATCTTACTGTACCGTGTCTTCATACGAAATTTCGTACGGTGCTGCGACCTTGCCAGATCCATTGTCTGATATGAATTCTTCGGCTCGTGTGAACTAATACATTTGTTGGTGGAATTTCTGTTACATTACGGGCATTCGACCTTTGTTGTTGTTTCGTTTTTTTGTTCTGTTCTTTATGGCGAACTATTTTGTTGAATTCTTGGCATAAGAAGGATTTTTTCGTTTCCTCCTATAGTTTTTATGCATTTTTAGGAAGGGTTTAATAAATGCAGGATGTTATTTTTGGGAGAACGTGAGAAAATTTAATTTGTCACTGCAATGATTAGTTGAAGTTAATTAGTATATATAAACACAGTTACAGATCAACTATCATCCAGAGATTAGTATACCAATTTATTCTAGAAGTTTAGCGTAGTGTTATTATAATTTTTCATCTAAGCTTTTTTCTTGTTACTCTTTGTCTTGTATATTGTTATTCAGTTATCTTAAGTTTTCATTTGAAGTATTTGGTGAGAGCTACAGTTTTTCTACGCCCATGCATCATGGGTATAAATCATAAGTTGTTGATTCAACAAGAAAACGTTTGATTTAATCTTTGATTCAATTATCATTGCTCGGCTGATCATTTGATGAACTGGATATTTAGGGCTGTCAACAAGATTTAATAGCTCACCCCCTGAATTGGGATGGGTTTGATACCAAAAAAAATAACATATATTTAACAAAAAAAATAACAAAAAAATTTAACAACATTATAAGTAATTTTAAGAATCTTTCTCAACATTAAGCCCAATTAAAGTCCCAAACGACTCAGAAAGCCAAGTTCCTGCTCCTTACACCTTCTAAACTAGGTCGGCTCTGGGAATACCTAGCGACAACCGCACCATAGCAATGCACGTCAACTTCGAAGAATGTCCCTAAGTCAGCTGCGCAAATGAAAACGGCCAAACAAAGGACCGCCATATTGTACTCCAACTTGGATTTGCTATTCATGTTACTCATCGACGTAATAATAGCAAGTACGTTTTTTCAACCTAAGTGGTTATTCAAATTCGTGGCCCTATTACCACTAAGGCTTTGTACAGGTACATCCTTGTTTGAATATAACAAGTCTGAACTTGAATGATTTTAAAATACATTCATTGAAACGCAGAGGTGACCAGGTGCGGCTATGTCTCAAGAGTTACGAGTATAATTGTATTTTACACTGGACTTACTTACACGGTCGTTTCCAAGGTTAGCATTATTAGACATGTCAGTGACTAACACTATTAAATTTAAAGATCTATAATTTTATTCTTACAGACTTTGACTGCGTTTAATAAATAAAGCTCTAATATCTGAAGGTTTTTTGCAGGAAACTTAATTATTTCCGGGAAAAAATGTTTCTATTTTGCTTTGTATTACGTTTGCTATTGTCAAAGTCTCGTCAATATTTGTCCTGCCGGTTATAAAGGGGCCGAATTTTGTATATTATTTTTGAGTTATAAACTTAGGAAAATATTAGCTACCTAGCACAAAGGGGACAACTTCCCTGCGCGTAGATAAATAATTCCTAACAAACTGGAAGCTATCCACGCCTATCATTGCGTGTGCGTTAACGACTGCACAAAGAAAGCCCGCTGCGCGCTGATGAATGAAATATTTCCGTTGGAAATTCAAAACCGTGTGATTGTTCCATAACAATAACTTGTAGGACCGAGCTGAACAGAACCAGTCTAAATGCTAGACCACATACCGCGAGATCTATGTGTGAAAGTGTAGACTAGGCTGGGTGAAGCCGGATTTGACTCTCATAAGGTGACTTTAGTGTAGAAGGAATTGATAATACTCACGTGTCTGTAAACAGGGATTTCGTCAGCAATTAATAAAATAAAAATTATCTTTGTATGAAACTTTCCTTTGAATTGGACCTTTAGGGCGTACGTAGAAATATTACTATAATTTTCTAAACAGGAAATAGAACAAAATCTTCGGAGGGATTTTCGTATTTCGCAAGAAACTAAACGAACTTAGATAAAGTCGGATTTTGGAATCACAAAAGACCTTTCTATTTTGTATATGTAAAGATTTCACATATAATTTATGTTTCTTCGATAAAGGAAACTGCCGATATTTGGACTAGTTTCTTTTATCCAATCATTATATAACATCTCTCCATCCGCCTGTCTGTCCGTTAGTGACCTTATAACCCGGAACCATTGCTCTGATTTACATAAGGATTTGTACTTTAGGTTTTAAAGTATTATGGTATGATTTCTTGGTTAATCGAGGTCTTGATTACCTAACAAAATTGGAAGCGGACTCGCTAGAACTTATCTTTGAGTAAAATTAATAATAAAATCATTAAAAAACGTTAAATTTTAGCATAAAAAAAATTTAATATAATGTAAGAAGCCGCTTCGTGGACAAAATTCGATTTTTTTTGCACTTGTACCTGTATCTAAATATTGGTTTCGTGCACTTATCTTCTACATAAATATTAATTGTGCTAAATATCACACATCTTATCACACATCACACACACATATTTATAAAGAAATAAGAAAATATATAATAAAGTTAGACCAGTAGGACAGCCACTTATGAAGACTAGTTTCATGTGGCACGTGCAACAACCACATAGCTTGGAATTTCACAATATGTGTCGTTATCTAAATAGAGTGGTATTGAGAGTGATGGAATGTTGCAATCTATTAAAGATAATACGTCACAATTGTTGATCTTATCTTAAGATCTTAACCCACTAACACCTGCAATCTGTACTTCAGTTTCCGGTGTTTTGTACTGAGAACTTATTGTTAAAAGTATTGATTTTATTCTTTGATTTTAAAGATAATCTTAAAGGTACTTTATTTTCTAATAATTCTTTTTTTAATATCGACATAAAGCCGACCAATGTTGGATTGGCTAAAATTATTACGGAATTTTGGAATTCTTATTTATGTCAAAACCTATTAACAAAAACTAACCATAATTACATTTTTTACCAACCCTCCACCTAATCCAATTTTTAGACTTTAAAAAGTCAGAACTAATCCAGAGAGGCTCAGTTAATCATGGAATTCGTTAAAAAGTCACGTACGATATAAGTTACAACAGCACCTGAAACTACTTATAGTTGCATAAAGTAAATTTCTCGCACATTCCAGAACCTTCCAGAAATTACAAGAGCTCAAGATAACGAACATGTTAGCTCAAGCTGTATCCGGGTTTTTGTTTCTAGCAGTCATTCACAAAAGACAATACGTATTTAATCCCTTAGTGTCGAAGATAACACCTACATGCATAAGGTGTGACTGGTTATTGTTCCCCTTTCTCATAGATAAAGTCCTTAGAGCATAATCTAACAAAGTTATAGTTTCAGGAACAGCTATACATAGATAACGCCTCTTTCCTTGTTTTTTTATGTTATTTGGTGCATTTACGAGCATGCAGTCCATCTGATGGTAAGTGGCTACTGCAGCCCATGACATCTGTGACCGTGGGTTGATTATAGATGCGGTCCTCTGAGGACAAGGTGAACGCCTCATGTTCTGCATACTGGCTATCATACCCTTACACCGAAACACAGTAACGCGAATATCACTATTTCACGGCACAACTAGGTATGACCGAACCAGTCGAACATGAAAGTTCTACCACCCATCATATTTTCAGACACGAAACAAATTAAAAAAAATGTGTCGCTGCGGGAATCGAACCCGAAAACCCACGTTTCACAAATCGGCTCATCACCGACTGCGCCACAGAGGTCGTTGTTATACTTTATCACCGCATGACGTTGAGGGTAATTTTGCAATGAGCATTGTTTTTGCTTAATTTTGTTTTTTAACGCCAAAAAATATAGAGACCACATGTTTTGAATTATCTTATGGTTGCTTGCAGCAATAACAAAACCCCCATTTGGCTTCGGTTGACACAAATGTTTTAAGGCCAGCGCTGCCCATAAAGGAGCCTGAACAATGGAGTTGCAGTCTCACGGGTGTTCTAACGGTGCTTTTAATGCATATGCCACTTGCTATTAAGATTATATTTTTCCAAATGGCTTAAAATATTTTTGGTCCTTCGAGTCACTACTACGTTTTAAAAATTGATTCGACCAATTAAATTAAATAAGTAACAACTAGTTTAACATTGAATAATTATTTCGTACTGATTTTCAAATAGCTAGAAAGTTAAATTCTTTGATGAATGGAAAACGCAGTCGAAGCCATCCTTAAGATCAACAGTGATTTTTTGGACGAGTTTATTTCTTGTATTCAGTGTAATGCTAAAAAATAGGCAATTACAATTTTGTTCAAGATTAACGCACCGTGATATTCCCACCAGGCAATTAAAATTATCGTCGCGGTCATAAAACCGCGAATAGCGGTGTGAACGAACACCTTAGATCAGGCAATATATCTATCCAGTATTGAAGCGTGTCCGTGAAAATCTACATGCTAATTAACGGCTGAGTCACAGCCAACTCCGGCAATTCTGAACCTTTACATGTCGGGCACATGTACAGTAATGATCGATAGTTGACGTAAGTGTTATTGTTCTTTTTGTGAAAAATTCTTTTCATCGTTGTTTGCTCGAGCTCTTCATCTAAATGATGTCAGGCTGGAATTCTGATGTCATTAGTTCGCTTATGACTTGGGTTTTTAATGTTATCTATATATAGTTGTCTTTAGAGATTCTAGAGTTTCTTATTAAATCACAAATAATATTTTAGTGTAAATATCACGCCTTTTAAAAATGTAGAAGAATGGAACACATTTGTTATGCTGTATTGTTTTGCTGTAGTGATATTTTCGGCAAAAATATTTTTTATGTGTAACTGAAGTTTTGCATTAAGTTAATTTTCGTTGGTTTCAATTTCCAATTCAATACTTTGTAACACTCTATAGGTTCTATAGTTGAACCAATGTTAGATGGAATATTTAGGGTTTGTTAGACTGTTAATAATAATATAAAATTAAAACATTACAGAAAGATATAACAAAAAATATCGTAACAACCTTCGCACTACATGGTAAACATTGATACTTAAAATAAAGACAAAAACTAAATCATAAAGTAATTGGTTTAGTTAATAAAGATACTGATATCTTCAAGCAAATCATCCCTGAGGACTAATCACTCGATCTATTCTGATTGTTTTTATCATTTGCGTAATATCATTAACCGTGAACAATTTGACAAATGGATATCCCCATAACCAGACACATAAAATGAGTCAAATCGAATTCAGCAAAGGTCACGGCGAGTTGTTATTTTGATGAGTTTTGCTTATGAGTACAGCAATGTCGTAAGGCCACTAAATTTTCCAGACGGGAAGCGACCGCAAGATTGCATCGCGTATGACTAATCATTTATTTACAGCTTTACGTATTACTTAATATCGTATTTTTTACAATACGACACGTATTGCACGTAGTTATTTTACCGGAGTAATACATGGAGAAACACAAAAATGTATGACCTC
>DWFC01000064.1:0-14842 GCA_018247075.1 Hasora chromus | reverse complement strand
TATACAGTATATTTTTTGTTTTATAGTGCAGCTTTTCTTGTTTGAAAAAGTTAATTTATTTTTTCATTTTTAGTGCGATGTCTCTGGAATTCTATCATTAGATTCTGACTTGGTGACCATGTGACTACCTCGAAGCCTACACTTTCAAACAAAAAGAATTATCTAAATCTGTCCAGGCATCGTCGAGTTATCGTATCGTATCGTATCGTAGCGTAGTATAAACAAACAAAAAAACAAACAAAAAGCCGAATTGACAACCTCCTCCTTTTGAAGTCGACTAAAAAGGTCGTACCTGCACTACTACATAACTTAAAAACATACCTTACCTTTGTGTAACTGAACATATTATTCTCGTACTCAATTATGACTAATTTGTTTCAGGTTGTGCGTTCGTAAAGTTCAGCTCACACCAGGAAGCGCAGGCAGCGATCACCAGCCTGCACGGAAGTCAGACTATGCCGGTGAGTGGATTGTTTCACTATCAGCTCAGCTATGCTTCAGGTCACGCGAATCATACTTGACGATAAGGTTGCTCGTGACTTGTTTTTCTTTGAAATTTTCGAATTATTTTAGTTTTTTACTTGGTATAGACGTATGCAAAAAGCTAAAATTGTATGTAAGTCGCATTACATGACTTTTTATCTTAGTTTTAAAATATTATAGATAGCTCTATAATAGTGGTCGTTATTCAGCACACTAATACAGTTTTTTTCCAAACATACTTCTAGAATATTTGTCTTTTTAAAAACACTTGCTACTATTTGAGTAGATGAGAAAAAAAATTCTAATCGACTATTTCAACAGCCTTTGCTACTCAATTAATAGGCCTTCCCTTATTGGCACGAATTATACACTTTTTTGAGCTTTTAGAATTATTGGATTTTGAGAGCACTTTTTTTGTTTGGACAATCATTCTGTTGCCTTTAGGTCAACTATCTTGTACATAGCGAGAAAAACTGTGTTCAGTTTGCCATAACTTATTTGCCAATCAAAACTTTTAGATGGCAAAAATTTTACATGTGGGGGGAAGTTTACAATTAATTTTTATTAAAGTTTCTAAAAAGTTTTAAAATGCGTCAATCAGTGACATCAATAGTAAAGTCTATTAAATCTCCATATCTACCTTGGTATATAGCTGAACTTCGAAGCAGTTACAGCGATCCCTCAGGTACAGTCACTTGAAGTATCAAACATTCCTGGAGCTACGATATTGGAGCAATTGATGCTCGCAGCGAACTTCCCGGCGCTCGCTCGGTTCGAGCGGCGTTAACCGTTTAGCGCTCGCTCGTGTTTCACGCGGAAAATGTCATGCCACTTTGATAACTTGCGTTATTAGAGTTCCGCGAATATTTGTGAGCGAACGTGCTATTTAGTTTAGTTGTTTGAGAAAGCATTGATGCAAAATTACAAGAAATTGATGGTAATTAACATGCTTTACAATATCATGACAAAACTTTTAATGAAATAGCAGGCGAATATGAAGTCTAAATAAAAACACGTGTGAAAACATGTCTCTTTATTAAATTCATTGTTGCCACATTATTAAAAATTCACTATATATGTTTTTATTATTCAAATAAATACTTGTTATTTTCGATCCAACACTACAACAAATCTTCACTCAATTCTCAATCTAGAGAGATGATACAATCACCATTTCGCAGCTCTCAGTCGGCACAACAAACAGCACCCGAACATTCGTTAACAAGCGAATAGCTACAAAGCAAATCAAATTTTAAGCACTCCCAATCTACTCTCACTCTGTGCTCGATACAGTACGACGTACTTTCAAGTACTAAAGTGCGATGCCGTTTTGTTTTATATGAAGTACACGGACAAGTCGAGTGGCTACTGCAGTCCGTGATATCTGTAGGGACAATCACAGATCTAGTGCTCTTTTTGAGGATTAAGTGTACTAGTCGGATGTCCTGTATAGTACAGGATTTAAAAAATCATCGGTAACACCGTCACACCTTGTTATGCCGTGTTGAATTCTTAAATCTGCATAAAATTAAAAATGCATAATTTTTTAAGTTCAATCGAAGCTAAGATTCCTTTCAGCATTTTTCGATATTCCTCATAATGAAAATGATGTAGTGCATATTGTGAGAGCGGCTGTGTCTAATAATCTGATAAAGAAATTTAGCTTAGTCTACCACTCAGATTGTCTTGTCTTTTATTTGCCGGTATATTTAATGGTTTCTACGTTGAAAATTATGAGCACACCTAAAATCTGTGACCATATGCATAATTATTTACATTTTTTGCATATTAAGTGTTTAAAATTTGTAACTGTATATATGTTTAAACACTAACTATTATACAAAGAGTGCTAACGATTACGTTAAAGTAATACGCAGTGATCAGTATGAATTTAATGTATTTTATATAGAATAAACTTATATTTGTTATTTCTTTTAAGAGTATCTGTATATTGGGCAAAATTAAACATAGTACTGATTCCAATGTACCATTAAATATATTGATAAGAGTCAATCAGTTTAAAAAGACTACTAATTAATTGTAATAAACTGAGGAGTATGGTGTATTTATATAATAAATTAACAAAAAATACATATTGGCCTATAAATTATTTTGAAGATTTGCATAGTTACTTCTAACTTTAGATATTAATAATGCATTTGCTTAAATATTGGATTTAGCAAGTAGTTGTAAGTTGTTCTCTTTAATCCGCGTGGAACTTACATATGCGTTGTTAATATGCAAAACGCTTACAATTGTGTGGATTATTGGTTCATTAAATAGCGTAATGTCAGATTAACATTCTGGAAAATTTTCATCGGTAATCTCTACAAGAGTAGGTTGATTGGCAGGTTGGTTATTCAAAATTATTTATTAAATGAGTGGGTGAAGGCTCATGATGTCAGAACGGTTTGACGTCAGAGTTAGTTCTGATCGATAAGCTCTTTTAGCGTAGGTGCTGCTTTAATTTAGATATATGAGCCTTTATACTGCGTCACAATGAACTTCAATTAGGTTGGTCTATCGGAATCTATTATTAACTCCCTCGGTCTAGTAAGAAATAGACAAGTAATTATTTGTGGGACAGTGCTATGAATTGCTATTTGATGAATTAAATTAGTACGTTTAGGTCAAGTATGGGAACCAAAAGAGCAGCCATATACAAGGTGAAACAGCATTCAGTTGTGCAATGCACGTCTAAAAAAAATAGGCAATCTCTGGCTGCCAATTAATAGTTGTTATTATATATTGCCCAGTTAAATACCTAGGTACATCAGTTACAGCTATGCAATAGCAATAATAACTTTAGGTGCACTCACTATCAGCACACAACTGGAACGACATAAGGTCAATATTATTGGTACTGATATATTATTATAGATTTCATTATAAAAGTCTCCTGTTTACTTTTTTAGTAATCTTTTTAGTTACACGGGCGTTTTTATTTTAATTAACCTCATTTTTATTGTTAGCTCTTAAGTTTACGTGCACTTGGAATATTAAAATGTAGTTGGGGAGTAAGTAGGTTTTTTATTTTTTTTATAGTCATTTTTTATTTTTAAAATTAACTTTTTAAGGATAATGGACGAAGAGTAAGTAAAAAGGTAAGTAAGGTTTACGTCTGGCGTTATTGGTTTTTGCTGGCTTTACATATCCTCTGTACTCAAGAGATACTAATACAAAAAAATAAGACCACACTATTCATAATCGTGCAGTTTAGGCTGCAGGATGTCACAATGGACCCGACATACATGGATAGAAATATGTAAACATACATACATAAATAAATACATACGCGCGTTAAATCAAGTACTTTTAGTCGGCAGTAGTAAGGTTAGTCGGCACAACACAACATATACACTGTTAACGAATATTGAAGCTTTCCACAATTGACATTTAGGACAGTGGCCAGCCACTTCTTTGTGCAGTACACGTTGTACGACTGATTAGTTTCATATGACTGGAATGATCGTGATTTGTAACAAATTAAACAGTGACTAAGTGATAGACAGTATGTCAAGTCTATTCACTTTCATTATTTTCACTATTTTTTATTACCACTAATCTTTCTTAATGTTATGTTTGAATTATCCTGCGCTTGAGAGAGGACTGAGGAGAGTGTGATTTTAGCGCGTAACCCAAAGGGATTAAGTTTTTTTGAATTAAGCTTATGTTTACAAGAATAATCACAATAATCACAAGAATTTGCCTAAGAGCCTATTTTATTATTAGGCTTATTTCTTACTTTTAAATAAATCGTTTTTATCGGAATATAAATTTTAGCTTGTTGGTGAATATAATTGCAGCCGACGACAAGCTGGTTCGACGACTACACGACGTTCGGCGTGTACCCGCACGGCCTGCGCGACGGACAGCCTCGCATCTACAAGCGCTCCCTCTACGAACAAGTCGCCAGCACCATCCTCGACAAAAGCGCCGCCAAACACTGATAACTGTACAATACACGTTTTATAATAACTAATAATTGTACTGTAGGAAAATTCTTCAATCTCTCTATTTATTAAAATTATTAAATGTATCTATTTATTTAAGTATTGTATTGAATGTCAAGGTCATTCGATTGCATGATTAATCAACGTGAATGTAGGAAATGTGTTGTGTTTTGTCGAAATGTCGGTACAGTTTAGCGACCATATTATATCGTAGAGTAAATGTTGTTTATCTGGTTACACGTAATTCCGCGTTGCAGAATCATTATGACATTAAGTGTGATCGTTTTGTCCCTTTGTTTTGTTTTATTATCGGGTCTCGAGGGCGTTGCGGCTAGTTGAATAATAAATTCACGTATTCTTTTGTCTCAAAAGAGAAGGCAGGTTCCCAGTATAACAGATCTCGATATGCGATGTGCCTGCGATCTCACAAAATGTAACAGAAACTAATTTGATATATGTATAACACCATAGTATGTATTAAGTATTGAGATCGCTTTGATGAGTGCCATAGAAACATTCTTATCTACTTATTAACGTATGCATATATATGTACAGTTCATATTACCAGTTATCGCAATATTGTTGATTGATTTTAGAATTTATTAGTTTTATGTTTTAGTACCTATTTTTTATAGTCCAAAATGAAACTAATCTTTGCTGTTTTACACGTGTACCTTCAATAATAATCAGCAGCGTATAAACTTTTTAATGTCTTAATTTCTTAGTAAATTCACATGTTTGTCTTCCAATTTATGAGTTTAGTAATATTTTTGTCAACTTGCTACTTAAGGCTTCAGTTTATTACGTAAAGTGGCAAGGTAAATCACAAACTTTAACTCCAAATAACTGTTGATACCTACGTAGTCAAAACGAGATATACATGTTTTATCAATATTCGGATGATTATTGCACAGAATACAATAACTTTAATTTACCTTGTTATTTTGCAACCTATATATTAAGTACAGCTTGCCATTATAAGAGAGGCTACTGGACTAATTATCTGGATTAATTTTAAACGAATTAACGAGAGCCGGCGTAGCGTCGTCGTATGGTTTCTAGCCACATTCTGAAAAGGATACCAATTGGATTAATAAAATCGAATGAAGTAATGACGTAACTTTGTCAAAGTTTGGTTTTTATTATTATCTGCGACTCAAGTATTTGTCACAGTATTTTTCAAAAGTTTGTTCAGAAATGTTGTAGGTAATTATATTGCAGTTTTTGTTGCATATATTTATAATTTAATTACGTGAAAGTAGAGAAATGTTTATAAATTCTAACAAATTTCTAATATTCTTATGAAATTATTTGACAGAATCCTAATATCGATATATACATAACTTGTAGAAAATGTAGTACGGTTTTCTAAAGTCTGCGAAATCAGTGAAATATAATTGTAATTTTAAATATTTTTTCTTACTTTATTTAGTTGGGCTGATTAACTTTGGACTTGAGATTATTTGATTGTATTATATCTGACAACTAATTAATTTAAGTTTTAAATGTGTAATTTAACTGCGTTTTGTGACACTACATGAAACATACTAACAACGTAATTGAAAAATGACGAAGAGCAGTTCTTAGATTTCTACTTTATATATTATTGTAGTAACTTCTATGTATCTCACAATGTATGATGTGTCAAACACTGTAGTAAATGGAATAAATAATTATTATGAGCATCGAGATTTGTTTTTATAATGTGTTTTATGTTTTAGTATCGTGCAAATAAATCCAAAGAACTGATGATTGAAAAAGCCGTTATTTCAAAATCACAGACAGACACTTCCAATTTATTGATAAGAGTTTGTCATACTATGCGCATGCATTATAAGACAGCTTATTTATTCTTAAATTGTTTCGTTCTACCGGGCCGTAGTTTGACTATCTTCGTAGGTCGCGGGTTTCATTAGGTACCTTGGTTAGGCAATTGTTCTAGAATTCGTTTCATGTTAAAACCAAGCGAATAATTACCAAAAGAAGAAAAAGTAAGGTCCTTGCCCTGCAAAGTAGGACAAAGTATGATTTACTTCTTTGTCAAAAATGTGGCAATCTCTAATAAATATCTTAATGAGAAGAAAACGTAGTATGATGTGATAAAAACGGCGACATAGAAAATAGATAGCCATGAAACAGGAGATAATACCGAACGACTGAAATATATTACCTAACGTTATTAAAAAGAGTTTCTCCTCTGACCCGTTTATATAAATATTAAAAATTGTCCGTAACACATGCCCATTCGATTCGGTATTTCAATTATTGCTAGTAGTATAATGAAATTGGACGGGTCGCCAGGCTTACATCACACAAGTATAACTATTTTTTTTAATTTTGAAAAATTAGACTGCACAATAGAATACGAAAGCTGCAATATGCAATGCAATGTTATAATTAAGAAACAATAGTAATTGCATGATGCTCACATAAAGTGAGCACTATTACCTATAATGACAATTAAACAAAATTGTGTACACTAATCTTGTATCACTAAAATAGTGTGCATAAACAAAAAAAATGCACAAAATCAAGACAAAATGGCAATACTTTCGCTCCAAAAGACTTTAATGTCAGTTTTGGTTAAAATGATATAAAAAGATTGACTAATGAAAAGCATAATATAAACTGATAGGAATAACTAAATTTTTTTGGGCAGCGAAATCCATCGTCTATTTTCCTCTGAGGACAGGTACCATGTCGGGCTCTTATCGACTAAAAGCTTACGGTGTTCCTGCTAAGAGCTAACCAGGCAAAGGCACGCAATTACACTATTGCTACAAACTCCGGCGGCGAAGGCTTGCTAAGCTTCGTCACATAATATAACAAATATAATTGCTGTTAATTAAAAAGCAATAACGTTTACTTATTATAACTGATGAATAGTCTAGAACTAGAAGCTTAAGAATATCGAGTTAGCTTAATTATAGTGAATCAGTAAAAATGATTTTTCCAAAACGCACTAAAATACCAATGTTCGCATACAAAAGGTTATAAACTGTGCAATCGCAAGTAAGTCGTAAAAATTATAATTAAGGTTGCGCTAGTCACAGCACTTTTGTTGTTCTTACAACCAAACGCACTCACATTAATTACTCTAAAACTTTATCTTGGGATTTAAAGACTAAGATTGATATGATGCAGCAGAAACAGAAGCATCAAAAAGTTGATGATTTGGAAGTGATACTGTATTATAAGTTTGTATGCAAACTTGTAGAGGCTTATAACTTTCAAATGAACAACTTTTTTATTGTCCTGATTCCGCTGCATCATAGATTAAGACGTACAAATCGATATCGATCTTAGTTTTTGACTTACATCTTTTATTTTGTATGGAAGCCCCGGTGACTAGCGCAATCTTAATAATGGTTTGCGCAGGCATCAACGTAAGCGATCAAACTTTTACTCCGTGGGTACACAATATGTAAAACGCGCTCATAATTACATCGTAGAGCTAATCATACTGGGTATCACAGTTTTATTACATTATTTATTTAGTTGCCACACAGGTATACTTCATTGTTCACAGTTAAACTCGATGGGTATTTACATTATTTAGTTATAGATATCAAAAAATAAATACAATCAGAATTGTTAAAGAGTTTATTGGATTCATACATTAATTTAATTACATGGACATAAACTTAAGCTTATGCTAAATATATTCTATAGACATTATTTCTATATACCCTATGACTCAAAACACACATGTGTTGTATTAAAATTAAAGAACATAGATTTGAGCACTTATTTTATGTGCGTACATCTATTATGCTTACCATGTTAAAGTAGATAGAATCTTTTATAATCAAGAAAACCATTCAATGGTTTATCCACATTAAGAATTGCATTAAGGACCTTATAACGTGTAGGAGGTGTTTCATAAGTCCAGTCCTAGTTCCAGTCCTAACATACAAAAAATAATTTAGAATATATTACCTAAATATTTCAACGTAAAAAGATAATTTACTGTATTTGTAAGCTACATCTTAATACATAAATGATCTAAGGGTATGAAACAATAGGAATGTATAAGCCATTGTTACCAGTTACGTGTATGAGTACGAACAACAAGAAAGTTAATACTGCTATTTTATAAACTAAATTTCACAGTAATGATGTGGTTTTATACTTTAAGTATCTATTTTCGTATAATATGTAAAATACCAGTACAAATATATACTAATCTTATTGACAAATAAATGAAGCATTTAGCTTTTCTTCTACTACCTTCTATCGCTAGCTCGAAGTAGGTCTAAGAGTTATGAGATTCTTTTATTGGTAATAGTGTCAGTGGATTTTAGACAAAAATAAAGCGGTTAAGTAAGTTATATATTTAAAGTATTTAAAAAATCACGCACTTCAATCGAGCAATTTTTGTAATATTGATATAAAATTAAAAAGTACCTACTTAATCTAACGTTTTGTTTACTTATATATACCTACCATTAATAGGGTAATGCATTTTTATTGTGTGTATAAATGTAATAAATAATAGGCTTTCAAACTGAGACACATAATTTGAATCAGAGACATAGAAGTCAATAAAAAGACGTATATTTATTTTAAATGAAGTATACTTGGGTAAGTATACATTTATTTTATGGACATTAATTATTTCTATAACGCTTTAAGTAACTATTATAAAATAATTAAAACGTTTCGGACGGATTCGTTGCATAACTCAGGTATATCGAAGACAAATTATATACAAATGTCGAAACTTCCGTGGACATATAAAATGATGAGAAAATGGCACAAGTAAAATCAGTAAGAATATTGAACAACTAAACTTTTGAGGTGTTACCTACAATAGGCGTATTAGTTTTATTGTGTTTTTTTGAATTTTCACGCAAGGAGATTATCTAAAACGGTTCTACAACCCTGAATTTGTCAATTAATTCGGATTTTCATTACTGAAACAAAATCATCCATATGATTTTCAGCGTAACGCATTGAATCGCTATCTCCAAGAAACCTGAAAAATAATCGAGAAATTATTTCGTACACGTAATTTTAATATATCACTTAAAATGTATGTAACGTATGAAAAACCATGCCTCTAAGATTTATATGTAAATATCGTACCTACTCACAGAAGAATTGCCTTAATGTCTATTTCTATGCATGCCCGAGTGACGACTTCCCGGTCTCGATTGGACTATGGCGTAGTGGTCGCTGTTGTCCGACACTGATCTGAAAAAGTAAATACCACTATGAAATATTTGTCCACAATAAATGATGAAATTATGTTACCAGTGACTTTGTGCGCGTGTAATAATAAAATCAAAGGCTTTTACTTTTTTGCACTGTAACTCTATCTCAGTTTTGCCTTCTTATTTCGCCTACGTCGTGTGACATAACCCGTCCTCACTACACTTCCAAATTTTATCCTTGGATTCTCCTCTACAACTTTTCCTCTTTCGCTCCCCCAATCTACTTAATCAAAAAACTGATTTTGCAGGTTTACGACGTAGTATATAGTAATTCAACCAACTATTTTACATGCACAAGAATTTTCGCCCAACCCCAATTTCACCCGTTTAGCTGCAGATTTTTTGTTTAGTCTTATTAAATTATACTTGCGTCATATATTTATATTTTTATGTATGGTGTATTAGCTAAGAAGTATTAGATATACACTATCTTCATCTTTGCTATAGATTGATATCCATAACTGCTACGTACGCGATACTAATATTTTCGAGTTCATCGTTAGTTTAGAGGTACTTACTAATATTTTATTAAAAGCTCATAAAATCGGTCATTTAATTATGCGATGTAAAATCGATTTATGTTGAGTAATATCAGTTATATTATACACCAATCCGGCTATTGTTTTCCCTCCTTTTTGAGAGTGATTTATTTATCTCCAAACGCATTTAATCACATGCCAATTCAACACCTTTAAAAATTACAAACTTTTGTTAGTTGAGTATTTTGTTAGATATCAGTATAAATCCAAACTGATTAGACAAGAGACAATGTTTATTCGATGTATGTATAAAGAGGATATTAAAAATGTGGGTAGTTTAGTTACCTCGTTGAATGTATAGTGGATGATGGGTATCGACTGCCATATTGGCTTCCGTGCCAACTGCGGTAAGGGTCATAATCTTCCACTACAGACGGGTCCTTCTCTATGACCTGTGAGTACAGAAGAAATGATTGTATGACAGGTTAGTTACAACATACATTACACTGATATCTACTGAAAATGACATTGGTTAAAGTCTACTGATGTATCTAATACGAAGTAATAAATAAGTAAATATATAATTATAAGTACATATAGAAATTCGTAATGATGTTTAAGAAAGAAAACATATATATTTTACTTAATATCATCCAAATACACACAGTGTTACGTGAACTTATTAATGATAAGGAATACTTACCTACAACTTACCTGTGCTCTATTACTGAAGCTGATCGTAACTGTTCTCAATTTCCGCACGTTTTCCGAGCAGCTTTGTAATCATACAAAATACAATGTTCCATTCGATCTAAAAAAACATTGGATAATATGAACTAAGATAGGCTCTTACATCAGTTCTCGCGCAAGAGCAGGTCATTGCGGTGCAGAGGAAACAGTTGACGAGCAGCATCACGAGGAACATAACTCCCAGCGCGATGGCCAAGTACAGGAGCCACAGCGGACGCACGCCCGAGTCTGAACATGCTAGCGCGGCAACTAAAAATTAAACCATGCCTCAAATTAACGTTCGTTTTAATTTCCACTACTAGCTCTTAACTAAATTTAAATAAGTAACAAAATATAAGTAAAAAGAACGAAACGTAGACCAGGTATAAGATTTACTTGTGTTATTCATACCTCTATAACGGTAAATGTACATGGCAGAGTACAAATAATTCATCAGCTGGTATACTCGGAGACGCGGCGAAAGGACTTTTTGGGAAGCTAATGTAAAATATCATGTATGTGAAATACCTACTGGCACTATCATTCGGATCTAGAATAAAGAGTCCTGTGGATGCGGTGACTGTTCCCTCTTCGTCTGTAGGATCAGTTGGTCCATCTGTTGTACAGTCCACGGCAGCACAGGTTCCTGTAAAATTCAACAAAATTTTATTGGCGTTTTGAGCCAAATTACTGTTAGACGTACGTACTGTTAGACTAACATTGTTGATCATTGCAATGTTGGTATGTAACAGTACGTTAAAACTTTTAATATACCGAACCTGTATAGAAATGTCTACCTTTTTTGTTTTTATATAATGTTAGATGGAAAATTAAATAACCGCTTCATAATAGGAAACCCAGTTTTTTTTTCAATTAGACAGAACGTCGTACACGTTACGTTAAAAATAGTTACTTCTAATAGGCTTTTCCTTCATTCAATCGTTCGTTTTGTATAGTCATGTAACATGTAAAAATAATGTATCAATTAGGTACTTATATATTTTCTAAAGCATGCACAGCATCTAGAGTTTAAATAGATTTGTGGACAATAGTAATGGCCTTACCTTTCTGGGAATATAGACTACATTTATTCGAAGCTTGCTTTAGATGATATATACATATGTAATTTCGTCTTGAAGTCTAATGAAATAAGCTATATTTTCATATAGATCTTAGGTTTACTCGTAACTATTTGGAGCGTACCTTTACATATTCCAACATCGCACTGGAAGTTGACTTGCGAAGAGTCAGGGAAGCGGAACATAGAGCCGATGACCAGTTCGGCTGCGCCATTGTCTCCTTTAACTACCACCGATTGCTGCTTCAACGGACATCTGCGAAAATAAGTTCAATTAATTACTCGTCACCACACTAAAGTGAATAGCAGAAATAGGCGAAATAAATCATCATAATCGTGCCTTTTAACGGTAGGATCTGGGTTAGAATAGGTTTGTTACTTAAATCATCAACTAAGTATCTTAAAAAAGAAAATGTATGCTGGGTAAAAAAATTACCCTCTGCTGTCCAGTAAATCCACGGTGTTGTTGCGCATGTTGAAGGCAAAACAGTTTCTTAATCTGATGCTGTGTGCTCCTGTAAATAAGGTTATAAATAAGTTTACAAATTACAATACAAATCATTTAAATACAAATCCTGTTGATTTTGTTGGCTTTTGAACATGCGGCTATTGCTTATAATATAAATTATATGTAACACAAACGGTACTTATAATATTATACTAGCTTTTGCCTTAAAGTACCTAATACTTTATATTCTTTTAAGTTTATTTTTTTATTTTTATTTTTGTACATTTTTGTTGGATACATACGTGCAGTGGAACGTTTTACAATAATACAATAGTGTTTATGCTTACTCTCAACAATATTAATACAAAAATAGTTTAACAATTTTCTAAAATTATTCTTAATTTTAGGTCTTTAGCACCATTGGGTGCTAAGTGTCATTGTACAGGGAACAAATTACTAGAACGGCAGCTAGAAAAATATTTCCAGATTCCAATTGTTGTCGTAGATAAATGACATAAAACACAACACATGTATAGATACGCACCGTCAGGTTTACTTAGTTCGGCGCGAAGTGTGTAAGGCATGCCGAATGCCGCATTCAATACTTTGCGGCCTTCGGAGTTCAACATTCGTAGCGACACGAGCGATGTCTCGTTTCTGAAAAGCAACCGCACGAATAACCAATAAAACATGAGTTTTTGGAGTTTTGAAATGTTCTACACTAATGGAGTAAGTCGTGGAGTAGATACGCTCGTACAATATTTGTTATTCAACATTGAATTGTCTTGGATATTGATATTATTGGTGAGACAGGATGTTTTTTTATTTCTAAACTAAAAATAAAGGGTCTCTCGAAACAACGGGACATGTCTGTATTAATTAGCTACTTTTAATTAACTTCTGTTTCCGCCAATCGCAATTGATCTACTTAGATACTAAAAGTAAGTGACTACTCGCATTGTTTATTTAGTACGTGGTAACAGGTACGTGCAACTGGCAGTCAGTTTCACGGTTATTACCTCGCGTTCCTGAAGCCCGCCTTGCCGCAGGTGATGACGTAGAACTTGTCTTCAGCCAGCTCGAGCGTCCGATGCACGCGAACCGCTAGCGGCAGGGACCGCTCATCCGTACGCTGAAACATTACGTGAAGTGAACGTTACTTAATTATCTGTGCATTCTTTAATTCTGTATACTTTTCCCTGTTTTATGATGCCGAAAAACCAACCAAAACACTGTTTCCTCACAATTAACCGCAACTTAGGCACACTTGTGCTATATTTCCTGAATAAATACTTAAAAGTAAAAAAGAAGGAATTGTTGTTTTTTCATCGAAAACGATTCTGGTTTAAAGTCAACCGCAATTTAACCGCCTATTTTTTTAAAATTGGGTCGATTACTTATACTACCTTATTGTGGTTTGTCACCCAAATGTTTAGGATTCCTTGATTCATTCGCTTCATTGTATTATCTATTGTTATGTAAAAGACTTACATTATTCCAGAAAACGCCGCAGAAGTTCGGGGAACCCGGTGTAGCGATCAAGCTTACATCGAAATTGAGGTACTCGGTATTGTTGCCTAGGGCCATGCAAGCCGGGGTCCTGGAAAAGATGTAATCAACTATGTTTATTTATTATGTCCAAAAATGAGTAAGTACATACTGTGATACAACCTCTTTCTATAAGTTATTTTTACTTTTGTTGTTTCAATATTTTTTTTAAATAATCAATGTAAAATGTAGGTATATGCAATAAGAAACGTGTAAGAACCTGAATTCCCTCGCGTGAGCCACTCCGTTGAACGGCTGACTGAAATTGATTTTGATCGACATCAGTCCTGTCTTACATGTTGCGCTCACTACAGGGCTGAATTCACCGCTGCTCTCGGTGCTCTGAAATATATAGACATAAAATAACTTATTAAGATTATCTTTGAAATTATCTTTGAAACATTTATGTAAGGGAAACAAATGAGTTTTGATAAAAGGACGTGTGTAAAAGTTTTTTTTTAATTTTGTCTGTTTATTCAAGCACCACGTAAAATCTAATGGACCGATATTTATGCGGTTTTCGCTGTTTAGTAACTTGCTTTAATTTATGAACTAGTATAGTTTTGAAATTTCAATGTCGTTCCGACGGGAGAGTGGGGGGGGGGGGCTGCGCATAGGTATATGTTTACTACACGGGTAAAACCGTGCGGCACAACTAGTAAATTAACGTGTATCTATAGTGGGTTGTGAATAAATTTTCTGCTCAGGAATTTTCATGTTTGAAATGAACTATCAAAAAGGTTTTTATTAATCGTTATTTATATATCCTCAAACTCTACAAATTCACAGATGGCTTCGGGCTAAAACACTTATAGGGATAAAGCATGTCGTGGCTAAACGTCCGGGCGGCGGCGCACGGCGCGGGCTGCAGGGTCGCGCCCCTGGGCGACGAGCGCGCACGATTCCAT
>DWFC01000063.1:0-14847 GCA_018247075.1 Hasora chromus | reverse complement strand
ATAAATTCTTAAATAGTGAGTAGTAGGTATTTGACACTATCCGATGGTCCTATTGTTAAACTTGTTCATTTATGTTTTATTTTGTAGCACAAAACTGACATCATACTTTTTCATACAGATTAGCTTTTGCCCGCGACTTCATCCGCGTTGGAGTCTAAAATGGTTACTTAGAAATCACGTTGTTCCACATGTTCCCCCCCCCCCCATTTCCCCGAGGCCTGATACTTTGATATTTTTATAATCAATTTTGTTGTTTGTATAATTGAATTTGTTGCCTACATTTTACTTTTATTTGATGTTCAAAGAGCAATCGCATTATACCATCAAACTTCCGGATTGCGCATTCAAATTAATGTTTGAAAAGTTACAAGACATGACTAATTGGGATAGCGAATTTCACTACTGCCCGAAATAGTTTCATTTTCAGTCACGTCTCCGTTCCGTACAGAAGTACAGATCGATTGTTTGATTGGTAAAGCTCGTGCGTAAAAGTTCGACAAAAGATTTCTTTTGTCGCAGTCGGCTGGCGATCACGATCCAGCCAAAATTATTGTTCTTCGATTTGTATGTGTTAATTTTGTATTATGTAATCTGACTGAAATCTAAGGTATTTTTTACATGCAGTTCATCTGATGGATTCCAGCCCATAAAATCTGTGATACATGATGATCACGATGATCAGATATTATGCTACTCCACTCCAGAGGACTGACCTCTAAAGTCGATGTGTGAAGTAAAAACACATAAACATACTTTAATTAAAGTCGTTACTACCAACTGACCATCCCGATGGTAGAGTGAATGAGAGACTTTTTTTTTATTTTCAGACTACAGTACATAAAGTTTAAAAAATGTTAATTTGATTCGGAAATCGAACATGACATTACGCACATCGCATTCAATCAAATTTTAGTTGAATGGAACTTGCAATCATGGAATGAAATTGATTGATATTTAGTATTGAAATGCAAGAATGTCACGCAATAAAACAATAACGCTTTTTAAATTCAATGTTGTATGTATGTGTAAATACGCAGAGTGACCTAGGAGAACTATGTTTAAAACTTGAAATATATACTGGTTACATACTAGCCGAGAATTAGTATTGAATTGTTTACATATTCTTTGGTTATATCGTATGTCCGGCTGAACAAACGGATTTGATATCTAATTATCTAGGTGAACTGAATGCCCGTGGACCATTGCAGGTTACTACGTGTGAAACTAAAAACAAAATATTGTCATTTGACCCAATAAGGTAACAATCATATTAAATCGAGAATCAATCATGTAAGGAAAAACATAACTTGGATTTTATTCGTTTTTAACAAAGGCTTACATGGATAATTTATAAATTTTATAACCTAATAATGTCTTTTGCTTTAGTAGATTTTAATTTACAATTTTTCAGTAAGATGTGCTTACACTACTCTAAGGCTGTGCTTTTTTATAAAAAAAACCGTAAAAGTTAAATAATTATACCTATGAGATTATTAACTTTTCAAGTTAACAGAAAAACACAGCGGTACGTGGCTGCTAGCGGTCAGTATGGTTTAAAAGTAGGAAAATGGGTATAATGGCCACGATATCAAATGTTACGCTCTGGGAGTCAACGGTGCAATCTGCCTCGAGAAAAAGTGCTCCAATTTGCTCTAACAGAAGCATCGGACAGTGCTTGCCCAGTCCACTATATCGTATAATTTTATGTAAAAGCATAATACTTTCAGGATATTTAGTGCTTTGGTGCGAAGGTTTTCTTTTCAGCACTCGTGTTTAGTATAGGTTTCCTTTTTAAATATGGGGTAATATAGCCTCGGTACATCATAACAGAAACGAAACCAGTCATTTCGTACTCGTTGGTTGGCTGAGTTTGAGAAATCATATCCAATTTTGTTTTACTTACATGCTCTGTATGCTGTTGTTAATTTAATTTTACTGAACACAACATGGCAACTGGCAACATTTGATGATTGATGATTGATAACGACGAGCGATACGAAAGATTCACTATCAAATATATTCCTTAGTATTTTATAGAGAAAAAACTTTACTAAGCTGATACCAAATTACAAACCAGAACTATAAGCTCGTACGTGTAGTAGTTTTTGTTTTTTTAGCGCTGCCATTGCGCTAATACTTTCATTAATAAAGTTTTTTCTAACGTCGTCGTGACATATGCAGCGAAAGTTGAATAAACTTTGCTCAAGTTGTCTGAGCCACTTTTGACTAAGCTAAGCTGCAATAAGAGTACTCGCACACTCGCACAGACCCGTAAACTGGATCATATAATTACTTTGTGTATGGCATATTATCTGACAGCAATGTAATATTGCATTAGACCATTTGAGTAGGTGCGAGGTTGTCAGGTCACTCCACATTGGACACCGAGGCCTACCGAATGTGACACGATATTCGTGAATTCATTCGGGTCAAGATAATGTTCCACCTTGGATTCAAGGATAATATACACCAAATGTGTGGGTAAAATATTGTTATTTTAACTTTATTTTGGTTATAACACTTAAGTGTAGAAATTTTCTTGATTATTTAAATTTATTAATCATTAAGTAGTTATTACTGAAATAAATTAAACCTGTTCAAATAATTTTCTAATGTATAACAAACATTATCATATATCATTATCATATATATCACTAATTATCATAGAAATTATTTAAACCTGGATCAGCTTTAGTAAAGTTTCAGATTTTTAAAAGTGTGAGACATCTTTGCTTTTTGGGTGTGTTATAGGTAGGTATAATCGATTCGTTAGGATATTAATATAAACATGATATCATCACTAACAATTCAAATTTGAAATGAATGAACCATCTTTGATTTTTGATGTAATTTTTTCATGCTTTATATAAATACCGTGCTTACATGATTGTTAAAAGTTTCATTAATTCCTAACCAGCCTACGAATCTAAGTTGAAGCGGATACAATGCAAGCCCGCGGAGCGCGGATTAGTCACGGTTTACTATGAAAAGCTTAAGTTATTGCTACGCAACACGTTTATACGCGTATGTGACCCTGTAAAGGCAGTTATTTAAATTTATTAAAGTATCCGTTTGAATTGCATTTTCACGGTATTTAAAATAATGGTTTTTATTTAACTCTAGGGCCATAAAAGTATGGTGCAACGGAGACGTCGCAATTGTAGCGTTTATTTTTATTTTAAACGTTTCGTGCTGACGAAAGCTCGCTATGCATAAAAATATCAAGTTACATTTTTATGGTAGCGAAGTTTTAAATTTCGATGTGCGAATAAAGTAATAGCTTTTGCTTGAGAATTCGTGAGTTATGAATCATAAAATTTTGAAATATAATTTTTGATGAACAAATAATTTCAACTTTTAAGGAAATCATAAATCATTTAGATGCGTCACTTATAATTACGATAGCAAAAAGATTTATTGTTGGATTAAAGTTTAATACACATTACACAATAATTTTTAAGTAAATGTTATTTATATATTGGTTCAAAATGTCACACATGCAATAAGTATTCCTGTTAGCCGGCCGTGGCGGGTTCCTTATGTTAGTCAGTGCTGTGGTTTTATTGTAGAATAGTGGCAATTTGTGAGTTTCCTAACCCGGAAACAAGCGGCAAGATACTGTTACTGTTGCCGCACTAATGAGCTGTACTACGGTATTACCACATATTGCGTTTGAAGAATATCGATGTGCTTCGGAACCCTTTGCTATTCGCTTGACATTTGGAATATAGAATTTATTTTCATCTTTATTGATATACGAGTATATAATTAATATCTGTTAAAAATGCATAACGAACAAATATTAATATACTGTCAAAACGTATTTTAAACATAACGTTTCAAAGTTTTTTGTATTAAAGTTGCCTTTAATAGCTATTAGATAAAGTGATCAAGATATTCCAGATATTTAAGCAAGTCATCTTTATGGGTCATAAATTTAGCTACGCAGTATTTCCTGAAAGTCGGTAGTCAGTGCCCTTTTGATACGAATATCGTATTAACTCGCATTCCGGATCGATTCGGAGATGTACTGAAAAGGAAGAGGAATAAATCTTGTTAGATCAGATAGGGCGTGCAACGCGGATTATTAGTTTCTTGAAGCGGCTCAGCTGTTTTTGTCTAAACAACACGATGTTGTAGTGCAATAACGTATAAAAATAGAATTGGTTAAATATTTTGGTGTTAAGCGTAAGACGGGAATTAGCTATAATAACAATCCCAGTACTCGTTTGTATTATTTTTCGTTATATTATAATTAGGCTGTTGTAAAACGTTTTATTAGGTATTTAGGTTTATTATTTGTAGTAAATATTCATACAATACCATGTTAAGTCATGTTATATAATGCTGCTGTGTAATCGGTTAACATAAAGGAGTTCCAGTAAGGGCTTTTAAGTTTATTAGTTTCTCATGATAGCTTTCTGTGACCTAAATGATTACTAAGAAATGTTGCTTATACGGCTACGTTATTTTTATTCAAAACGTTAACGAGCATTAAAGTTATTAGTGAAATTCTTTATATATTTCCACACACTAAATTGCAGTAATATACAAGTAATTTGCATTAATTAATGATGAAATTGATTTTGACATAGTTTAAGTAAATATGTCTATTAAATAAAATTAAATACTACTACGTGAATTTTGTTAAGGGGATGTATCGAGAATCATGTAAAATGTACTGGACCGATCATAATGCGGTTTTCGCTATTTGGTAATTTATGGTAAACTGGTATAATTTTTTCACCGAAATTCTATGTAATTCAGACAGGAGGCGGGGCCATGTTTTTACGCGGAAAAACCGCGGGTATGAGAATAAAATGAGTGTAAACAGTATTATACCTATTCTTGGGCGCGTTTGTAGAACTGTGACTAGAGCTCGAGCTAGAAGACGAACTGGATGAGGATGAAGAGCTTCTAGATCTGTAACAAAATCGGTAATTTAAAAGATGCCCTATACCATGTTCATACAGTTTACAGTATGTACCAGACTTTTTCGTTTAGGTACCATTTAAAGTTTTTTAGTTCACTGCAGCAAACGAAACAATATTCAAAATTTTTTTCAAGATAATAATAAGTTATTATGATAAATTAGATTAAAATGGACATAACTATGGTTTATTTGTTACGACTGTCTTAACATGATTTGTACATTTTTTATTTATATTTACAATTTTACATTACCTAGTTAAGTACCGACCTTCTCTTATTACTCTTGGATTCTGGCGAAGGACTCTTCCCGTTCTTGTTTTGTGTTTCAGATACAACTTTCTTGGAACCTTCACCTTCTTTAGGGTTTTCCCCATTATCTAAAAACACGATTTCTATTTAAATCCCAGTATAAGAAAAATTAATGACAGCAGAAAAGCGAAAAACTATTACAAATAAATTGAACATGTTAGTAAAAATACTGTTTGATAATAGATACATAGGTAAAAAACTATAATTTTACACAACATTACATTATCGCCAGTATTATTTTATGTTGAGAATAATATTATATTATCATTAATAATAAAAATATGTTTTCATTTGCAATATTGTTTCTATAAATTTAATAGGCAATATATATTGGTTATATAAACAGTAAATAAAGCAATGAAATATTAGCTCTTTTTATTTTTAGAAAAGCTGAATTGTTACATAGTTGTGTCAATATGTACAACTGACCAGTTTTGGACGAATTGCCCTGCTCCGCATCACTGCCCCACAAGTCATATTTGGAGAGGTCGGCTTCATCCCCTGATTCCTCTTCTTCATCCTCTGCGGCCCCATCTCCTTCGTGCGAGGAATCGCCTTTACCCTGGAACAAATATATGGCAATAGATATTTTGACCACAAACACCAGAAGTTATAAAGTGCACAAATTGTATAATACAAACCTTTTTGTTTCGTTTATTTTTTCTGTCCTCGGTTGATTTTTTTAAATTTCTTTCTGGCGCTTTCACTGTCAATTTTAACCTATTTAATAAGATTGGTTTTGGAAGGGCAAAGCTCTTAAAATTTCCTATCACTAGAGCATTTTCATTAACGCGAGGCTGTTGGCTATCATTTTTATTCTCGTCTGGATTTCCCAGATCTAAATTTAATTTTCTCGCGACATTAGGCGGTATCACTACTGGGCCGGGGTCGAACATGTCACTTAAAAAAGGAGTATCACCATTATTACCATCCATCTTTGCTAGCTCTCTTTCAATGCTACCATCACGATTTGATTCTTTCTCCCATTCCTCATCATTTGTCAAATTAATTGTCTCTACATTCTGATTTTCTACATTAGTATCTTTATCTTGTTCGGTTTCTTTTGAAGCACTCTGATTTAACTGTTGTAAACTTTGAAGTGCCATTAGTAGTGTATTAGTGTTAATTCCTGCTAATAAATTAGATAAATCTAATTGTGGCGTGTTTTGGGAGGTGTCGTTAGCCTTGATTACTTCTGGTGATGGAGTATTTGAATCTTGTATGGGATTAGGGCTTGAGTAATATGAATCATTTGTTTCTTGTTGACTCTTTGGCTGATTTGCACATTGTTCATCAGTGTTATGTTGGTTATTTACATCTGGTGAATAAAAATCACTGTTTTGAGATTTACTAGAGACTTCTTGGTCATTGTCATTCTGACTAAGATTTTTCAAATTTTTTGTCTGTATTGTTACAGACTCAAGAACATGAACTCGTTTTGATGGACTAATTACTTTGCTTGTACACACATTGTCATTGCCTTCTGAAATACTCATAATTTCATTTGTTAACTCTGTTGGTATTGGATCTGGAGTTGTGGATGTTAAATTATTTGTGATATCTTGAGGCATTGGATTCTTTTGAAACAACATTTTTGAGTTTTCATATAAATTTTGTTCCATTCCTGAAGAATTAGAGATTGTCATTTGATTATTCTGAATAAATTGTGTTCCTTGGTTGTTTTGAATATTATTGAATAAATCTAGCAATTTGTTTTGTTTGCTAATCACAACATCCTTAGTTATTTCATTAGCGTTTTTAGAAGTATCATATAGACTTGAGGTTGTATGATCAGTATCCCGTTCGCTGGATAAAGGCGGACTTTGAGATTCAGCTAAGCTTTTGTTTCGAAGAGGAGAGTGTTGATTTGACGATGATAAGTCAATAGTGTCTGTATCCATATAGAGAGCGTCATCATCTTCATCCCATACAGTTTCATATCTTTTTCGCACACTATCATACTTTTCTAAATCATTATCTTTTTCTGGGCTCTTTCGTTCTTGGAAATTTGTACTGAATATGTCTGTTATATTGCGGTTTTTAGTTGCGGAGTTAGACTGAACTATGTCAAAAATACTCGATGCAGTTTCTATAGGTGTTGCAATTGTGGATTTTTGTATAGAATTACTAAGTTCTATAGGGTTATTTATCACTGTTGTTGAAAATGAAGTAGGTTGTAAAATATTGGTATTGGTATTAGTATAAGGCATATTTTGTAAAACTGGATATGCACTTGACTGTAAAGAGCCATTATCATACTGATGTGGGGTGATGTCTAATGTCTTTGCATAAAAAGTATTGTGCATTGGTTTATCATACTTTCGACATATATTTTCTGGTGTAATTACACTTGTAGCAGTATGTTCTCCTGACTTTGGACATAAAGACGATTGAAATGGTCTATCTATGATATGAGATGCAGTATCTGAAATATTTGTAGTAGAATGATTTGAGTTGTAGAATGGTAAATACTGTTTAACAAAAGCTGACTTATGACCATTATTTGTAGTATAATTATCACTCATTTGATGAACTTGTTTTTGAGATGTTTCATATCCAGTAGTTTGTCTATTATATGTATCCAACACTCTATCCGTACAAGTTGCTGGCTTTCGTGGGCTAGACAGCTCATTACCGAAATTCGATTTTGGCTTCACTAGAGATGCTCCATTGCCTTTTGCCCAATATCCCTTCCTCCGTACATTGTTTTTAAATTCCTGATAATTTCTTTTAGCATTGGCTCCCAACTTAGTGGGTACATACTCAGTCGAACAACCATCATTTTCTAATGTAGTTTCATTGTTTCGTGGCTTAGCCGACATATTATGTAAATTAGGTGTATAAATATTCCCAGTCACTAGTGGACTCTGATTAGAGTTATTAAGTGTCCGATATCCCTGAAAAGATGGAACAGGTGGAGCTGAATAGGAATTTGGTTTAGTGGAAACAGGTCGCCTTTTTAGTTTACGCCGTAACTTTTTGGCTGTGCCATAAGATCTGGATAAGAAATCTTCATCTTCACTATTATAGGATACAGAACAAGAATCAGAGTCATGGACTGATTGGCGAGTAGTATTTGGTACAGTCACTGATGTATTTTTTGACTTGTTGAATAGTTTTGATTTTAGTTCACTATCTGACTCAGGATAGTCAGACTCACGGCTATCACGAGAACTTGATCTTGTCCTATTATGTGTTGATGCAGAATAACTTCTTCCATGAGATTCTCTGTCTTCTGATGCACTTCGTTGTTGAGGTTCATCCACTGGGGTGTTTGATAAGGTTTCACTTTGTTTTGAACATGGTAAAGATTTATTGTATGTTTGAGAATCTTTCTCACTTTCATCATCAGAATCAGAAATTATTGGAATTTCATCAGGGTTAGGTAGTTTCTTAACAAATGGTTGGGGTTGAGAACCACACTTCTTAACAAAATCTGCATGGGAGTCAACAAGGCAGCCAGTTGTTAAGAGCCTCTGCCTCCATGCAAATATTGTCTTGAAGTCAGGTGCTGGCTTATCAAACAATGCTTCAAATTTATCTGTGCTGATTTTACAGTTATTATAAACAAGAGCAAATGCTGCAGCTTTAATTCGTTCTTGCATAGTGTAAGTAACTTGAATTGTTTCTCCTACTCCTTTTCCAGAGAACTTATAAACCACATTATTGTTAGTAGACGAAACTCTATTTTCCATTACTGGTGTATTGCGATCTTTAATCACATCAACATTATCATGTTTACTCTTTTTAGCACTAGTCTCATAGTTTGGCAGTACATGGTCTTTGTCGCTTGCACTAGAATAACGCTTACGGTTATGATGACCATTTGTTTGGAAAAACGGCAGCTTATGATCTTGGATATCATGATTAACTTGATTTTGCAGTTGGGTTCTCTCAAATAGAATTTTATTATGGGGAAATTCACAAATAGAACTGTCACTTAGACTGGCTCCTTTATCCTGGTCTTTTTTTGGGACCTGTGGCATGATGGGAGCAGGAAGTGTCATTACATGTTCCAATTTTAATTCCTTCTGCAGCATCGTTGGTGGCAACTTTTTGTTAACTGGTCCTTCAGTGATGCCAACCTGAAGGCAGGAAAAATTATCTCCACTTTAGTCATTACGCTCTTCAAAATTTTATTTCATTTAGGTACAATACAATAATATTCTTCTTAGCTTCAAATTCCTTTATTGCTGTGTATTTTTAGATAATGTTGGTATAAACAGAAAGGATTAAATGTGGAATGTCATGTAAATAAATTTAGTGATGATCTGTACCAACTATTGGTGTATTAGTGGCATGAACTTCAAATTTGTATATCAAATTAGATTCATTTTGAAGGTGACTGGTTAATGTGTTTACATAGAATGACAGTGGTCTTACTCTCAGGATATTATCAGTGAACATAAGGAAAATGTGATTTTGTAAGAATATGTTAAATACATAAAAGTGTATAATTGTAAAGAAGGGAACATACCTTGTCTTGTTCTCTGCGTTTGCGTTTCTTTCTGCCAAACTCATCATATTCGTCTTCAGAAGACGGTTCACGCTTGCGGTACTCTACAACCCCGCGCTCATTATATCCCCCGCCGTACCCCGTACGAGCTTCCACCTAAAAACACGCATAGACAGGCGTTATTTCATAAAATTGTCTCAAAACACGAACACTTACGCTCGCCGACAGACTTACTTCACCGAACTTGGGTGCATTACAAACGTTGCATGTCGGTCGCCGGGCCCAGTTGACATTCGCGCATTTGTTACACTGCCAATCGTCTGCATTGAACAGACCGCGGGACTTCTCCGCTGCCGATTTGCCAATCTCCGTGCCAAGTTTCTTTTTGAACGGTTTCACTGCATCCGGCCTCTCCTTGTTACAACGATAACAAGAATTTCTGCGAGCAAAATTGATATTGCCACAATTGGCCTCTCCGCATATCCAATCGCCTTCATTCATTTTGTTGTACTTGTAATCGCTACACTAGAAACATGTTAAAACACCGCACATAACTTCCGCATGTCGGAACGATACTCTCCGAATGTAAACAAAACTCCGAATTGACGGCGAACGGCAATCGCCACTTTCAAGAAAACCAAGCTCACTTTTGGAAGAAAAGCAATCAAGATCAAGCTTCATGCCAGCCATGACATGATCATAGACAATACATGATGCAAAGTACATTTTTCATTCCTTTCCTTTTGTTCATAGACTAATAGACATCTAAACTTCCGCTAAAATAATCGCGAAAATTCAAAGTTGTTTAATTTTAATGCAACTGTAGTCCATATTATATTTTTAAATATAATTTGTAATAATAATATCTAGCTGTTCATACCAATGAACTTTATGATTTTTGAATGTTTTAAGCTTCGGAATCTTAGAGATGAGGGGAAACCTAAAAATAATTTGGTAAAAATCATCTGAGCTTCATATTAAAGGATTATGTATAAAATATTTTTTTGCAAATCCAATAATATTGCTATTTAATAACACTTAATAAATGACACTTAATAAATTTTATAAAGATTATCAGTACAATGAATTTTGAAAAATATTAAGTGATTTTTGGTTCAGATTGCTTTGTGCATAGATGCAAGCATGGGATTATTTTCTTCTATTTCTTTTTAAATTTAAAAACATTCTCATACAAGAATGAATTGACTTGTTCAAAAATCTTTTCAAATCAAATTCCAGGAAAACCTCTATCCTGAAATCTCATCACAATAGTAATAATAGTATTATACAATTATTACATAATATATAAAACCAAGGCAGACTGATTTTTTTTTATTTGCTTGCACAACTCAATAGCTAAAGACAATTTTTGTTACGGTACGTTTTTGACAACGTCAAAGTGACAGTTTAAATATTATGTTCAGTACAGTTTGTTTGATAGTGGCTGATGATTTTCATGATTTGTCTTTGAAATCGGAAACGATTACGTTGCTTGTAGTGCGTGTAGTTTAATAGTTTTCTTGGATCATGGACGTAAAAATGGCAGAGAATGTGAATATCGATCTTTCAGGGCAAATAGACGCTACGACGGAGAAAAGAGGTTTCCAAAAGTATGTGAATGATGTGGAATTGTAAGTCTTGAATACTAACACTTCTACGTAGCGTGTTTATAGATTTCTTCGTTTCTATGGCTAATAATTTACGCATGAATGCAATACAATTCCTAGCTGCTTTCTTATTTCGCTTGAAATTGAATTAGTTTTATGCGTTTTTAGTTGTCACCTGCGAGTGTTGTTTGTTGTGTAAACTGCATATGAAACATGCCATGTTTAAAAAAGTGTACTGATCCTATGATATTAAATGCATGATGATAGTAAAGCAACCGAATTTAAAAACGTGCTTTTTAATTGTCTCTTGTTATTGTCATAAACCTGACAAAAGCCTTTTTTGCATAAAGTTTTTCATTTTGATACTATATAATAAACTTATTAATATCGATGCTTTGATGTTAAACGATTAGAAAGCTTTAAAAAGAATTATAAAAAAATCTGAGTTAAGAATGCACTAGTAGCCAGGGCTTCCATACAAATGCTTTTATTTAATTACTCTAAAACTTTATGGAGCATGTTAAGAAATAGGATCAATATCGATTGGTTATGTCGTTATCAACGTCGCTTCATAATAAAAACAATAAATAAAGTTGTTGATTTGGAAATTATAAGCCTTGATAGTTTTTTTATATAAAATTATACTTATACTGTTTTGATGAAGCAACATCGGTGAAGACATAATCAATCAATATTATTTTGGCTTTAGACTCACAAGGTGATGTTTTATAGTAATTTAAGGAAAGCTTTTCTATAGAAGAGCGGTAAAATCACATAGACTAGCATACTCTTAATTTTGACTTAAAACTTAATGTTGAGCCGATTGTGATTGCTTGCATAATTTGATGATTGCAGTTTTGGCCTGACAAGACTCACAATGTGTTGGTATATCTGGTGTATAAAAGCATATATTGTATTTTATTTTAAAGTAACTGCACCCCACAGTTTTTTTGTTCTACATATACCAATATATTTTTATTCTATATTCTATGAGTTACTCTGTGATTGTAAAGATATTATTTATGAATGCATGATACTAAATGTAAATCAAAACATTCCTTATACTATTAAAAAATACATCCTGATTGGTTTGGCTATGATTGTGAAAATAAAGTTTACAAATGAATGTATAAAACCCTATTAACAATCTTCTATACTTTCTCTGGGTGCCTGAGACCTGAGGTGACATTATAAATTACTAATTCTAGACCTATTTTTACATTTTTTTTTTTTAATGGTAGTAGCAATGTTAACAAAAACCCATTTCCAGACTGCTGCAACATGTCCGCAGTGGTGCCGGACCAGCGTTGGTCATGGGAGTCCTATCTTCTCGCCGCCCATGGACACAGTTTGTTGCCACTGAAAATTTTAAAGTAATTTTCATCATTCATTAATTTGCTTCTATTGTATCTGTACATGGGAGATGGCAAATATATTATTGTTTTGTATTATTTCTATATAAAATGGAAAGATAAAGGTAACATAATATATATTAATAAACCGTCGAATGTCTAATTTATTCGAATAAAAAAAGCATTATTATACTTTTTTAGTATTATGAAGCTTTTTTATAATTTGAAATTTATCCACTAAAAGCTATCATCAATGATCCTCCACGCTGCAGTATTCTCTCGCTAGCTTGGCTTGCAAATCAGCTGTATCAATTTAAATAGGATAACCAAATATTATATTTACTTTATTGAAGTGCCAATAACATATAAATTGCCACATATTTCTTTTGCAGGCTCCCGCTTCTCTGCCGCGGTTGACACGAAGGTTTTATAGGAATGTAGAACACTTTCAAGCCAATTACCTGATGATCTTCCTAGGACTGTTTGCTTACTGCCTGTTAGTGTTATTATAATTGTATAAGTCAATTAAACTACAAAAAATAGAACACTTGGTATAAAAAAAAACTGAAAAACAGTTTAGTTGATTGATGACCATGATTCACTCTTTAGCCCGTAAGATTTAGATAATTGAAATTTGATAGAAGCCCAGTTTTAAAAGCGTGATGTCTGAAATACCCCTGTATAATGTTTTTATAAATGTTGAATTATATAACATGTTGAAATATTTAATATCTAAAGGTAAATAGAGATGTGACCGTGGTACCGATCTAGGCTCGCGCTGTACACGTATGGGTACACAAATTGGAAACTTAAAACTGGTGTTCCACGAAATTTTAAATTAAAATTTGATTTTTTTTTTAGAATTACCACCCCACTGCTGCTCATTGCTATGGTAGCTAGCTTTTTCGGCTATCGGAAATTAACTTCGGGACCAAACACTTGGAAGGTAAATAGTATTTATTCATTTTCGTTTTTATTTTAAATAATACCTATTGTACTTTATCATTTTATTTATGATTTTTATTATAATTTTTCAGCCTAAAGTAAGTCATTAAACCACTTACAATTGCATTTCTTCAGCACTTAAAGCAGTAAAAAAAATCATCATCTTAAATTCAACTTTACATGATGTGATTAATCTTTGGGATGAATATTCGAACTAGCTGCAAAGAAATTCCGGAGTATTCCCGGGATTTTCTGTAGAATATAAGTAGAATCACGGTACTACATGATTTATCTAATCTCAGATTGTCTGTGATTCGTCTTGTGAAAAGTGATTGACCACATTTTTTTGTTATCATTAACATTTACTTTCATATTTATTTGCTTTCTTGAAAGTTGAACCGGTATAGCGCGTAATCGTACGGTTGTACATACAATCTCATTGTATTGTTGGTCTTGACGCACCTAAGTTATTGTTTTAAGGTTGATGGTTGCTAATTAATTGCACGGTATGCAATCAATCTTCTGTGCAAGAACTTACATGTATCTTTGCTAAACCTATTTTTTTAAAAGTGCTCTCCTATTTTCTAAGAGTATACCTACATTAAACAGTAGGTAGTTAAAATTCCTTCATTTTGTAACTGGCTATCAGTAATCAATTCTATTGTTTCCACGCTCTTTTCTTGTAACTGTGCATTGTGCCATCTAGATCGGTGGTTGGGAACTTAGCAAGACGCAGCAGTACGCGGTGGCCGCGGCGGGGTCCATGGGCCTGTGCTGGCTCGCCGGCGCCGGGGCTGTGCTGTTCTGGGTATTGGGTTAGTTGAATGTCTTATTCGATTATAATATTAGAAACTAGCTTTTCCCCGCAAATTCGTCCGCGCAAAAGTCGAAAATGGTTACAAAATCACGTTTTCCCATACTAATTTTACGCTCCCCTACTTTATAAAAGGAACCCCTGTGCAAAAGTGTTTAGTGCCAGTTCGTTACATATAAATTTGGCCTATCCATTTTCAGTGACACTGACTTCAACTACTTACTATAATACCGGCTATTAATTAAAACGGTATAATGACGAATTTAAGATTTGAAATATTGATGCATATGTAGCTTGCTACATTTGAGTTATAAACCAAAATCACAAATGGTAATTTTATCAGGTATGTTAAAACGAAAATGTATTATGGTACAGGTGCAACGGTGACAGTGGTGGCGCTCCACGCGAGTTTCTTCGACGCGGAGGCGCTGC